>JAOXXN010000379.1:777985-819974 GCA_026770055.1 Myrmophylax atrothorax
AAAAAAGCCAGAACCTTGGTTTCAGGATAGCCAGTAAGATATAAATATGACAAGACACAAAGTGTGATAGATAGAACTCGGGATTGATGTCTAGTATTTATTGCTATTTGGTGTCTGTAACAAGAAAGTGAATTGTACAGAGTAGGTCTAGTAAGGAGTTGCAATAGTTTTAGGAAGGAGTAGCAAGACAGACTGTGGCAAGAGATAAAGACACCTGACTAATTTTTATATATTCCCCACTTTCAACCTGTTCCTCCTTTTATTGAAGTGAAATAGTCAGTCCAGACACTGAAAGGAAAAATGGAGACTGAAAAGGAGGAAGAAGCATTGTACAAAGATTCGTTGATACCTACAACAAGGACTGTTTTCTAATTAAAACTTTATTGGGAACAGAACTGTTTGAAGTCTGACCTTCTGTTTCTTAGGTCTATCTCATTCTCACTTTGAAGATCTGTTTCCTGACTTAGAAATCTCTAACGTTCTTAGGCTTTGTGGTTTTTTTGTTTGTTTGTTGGTTGGTTGGTTTATTATCTTTTTTCTTAGTAAATAAATTTAGATTAAATTTAGAAACAGTCAAAATATCAAAATAGTGTGGTTTTAACTTGTTTTTACTAGTGCAGTGTGAATTTAATGTATTTATGGTTTCATGCAGTGCAAACTGTTTTTAAGCAAAAAGACATGAGAAACCATTGATTCTACTGTAGAAAGCAAAATTATTATTTTTTAATGCCCTTTCCATCCAAAAGGTTTGGACTCCTCTTGGCTGGAGGATCAAAGTAATTGCTGCATGATGGGTAGGGTAAAGGTTAGGAGAACATATGTGAATGAAAGAAAACTCTGGAAGCGCTAGTGGGATTTATTACTGCTTATATAAAGATGAAGATACTTGTACACTTGCAGGTGGTCCATGTATTTCTTCTGAAAATGATTCAATTATTTAAGCATTAATATTCTTAAAATTTTTGTCATTCTATTGCAGTAATTTTGGGTGCAGTATTTCTGAGCTGTAAGCAAGAAGCAATATTAGTTGTAGATTTCTATAACAGGGTGACATGGCTGGAACTCACAACTACCAAATTCCTTTACCCCATAGATTTATTAAACCTCTGTACAGAATTTTGCATCTTATAGGCTCCTCTGGACTAACAGTTTAAATTGTAACCTCTTCTTATGGGAAATGCAGTGAGAAGAACACAGAAAAAAAGTAATATAATTTCCTTTTTTATCTTTTTAGAAATAGTTATCTAAATACCAACAGGATAAATACTTTAGAAAAGTCTAAGTGTAAGGACTGTTGTCCCTTTCTGAGTTTTCTTTTGCTTGACAGTTATATAGGAAAATGTCTAATGAAAATGTGATACTTCATCTAGCCTAATAATATTTGGGGTGTATTTTTCATCTACTGGCATCTGAGGCTATATGAAAACAAAAGATTGAAGGAAACTTTGCAAAACCAGTATGTTAAAATCTATTAGAACTGGAAAAAGCAAAGCTGGAGGAAAAAACACAGCTTTGTTATAACTTAGTATGCCCTTCCACCTAAGAATTTTTATTTGTCACTGCATAACTGATTTAAAAACATGGAAGAAGTAGTGAGTTAAAATTTCTAGCACTTTTTATTTTTTAGACTAGTAACATATTGGCTGTAAGGTTGTTAAACAAGCATCCTGCTTGCTTTAACTAAAAAAATCAGTTCTTTTGTGCCATTTAGCGATAGTACAGACATCCAACGACCAACTGCAGAGAAAGAAATTCCTATAAAATCCATGGCAAATAATTGGGTCTTATTATTCAGTAAAAGCTATGGAGAAGTAAAAAATTATGAGATGTTAACTTCAAAAGTTACCTAAAAACACTGTAAAGATTTCAACACTCCAAAAGTCTTACCCCAAGCCTGTTTCCTAGTTTGAAAATTTACAAATCTTATTGCTGATGACAAAAAGGGATTTCAATACCTTTTCAAGTGTGCGCCTGACAACGACATCCTTTCTGGATATGAAACTCTGTCATAATTAATTCTGCTCCTGTAACAGTTCCGAAGCAGACAACTGAGCTGGCCTAGAGAATAATATCATTGATTTGTTTAAAAACCACCAAGAATCCTTGTTATGAGTACTGGCTTGCTGTCAATAGCTGGAGCTGTACTTGCATGAACATTTCTAACCTTGTATATCCATCAATTTACTAGGCTAGTGATCTGGAATAGAAAGATTCCTTTATCTGTGTAGAGCAGGTTTCTGTCCTTTGAAAGGTATTTTGGGTATTTGTGCTTGTGTGGAAATGGTAAGATGAATTAAACATTTGGACAATCGTAAAACCCACTTTCATTCTCTGTGACCTACTTCAGCAGTTGGGCATAGAATGTTATTTGTCAGTTATTTTGAGTTAGGCCAAGTGTGAACTCCTCTTTGAAGAGAAGGTTGATGTTGGTGGAAGTGTCCAAAAAAGTCAGCGTGAGATTAAGTATTTGCAGGCATGTGCCAAGGACAGTAAAGAAAGGAGTGAGGTTCCGCTTAATAAGAGCACCTTTTACTTCCCTGGTCTGTTTTTTCAGCAAACTCCAGAACACCTTAAGGAAGTAGGGGCCTAGGCTGAGAAACCCAAAGGAAAAAGCTGTGATAAATATCTATTTAGTGCCAAAAAGCTTTTAGAAGTTTTGAATCTTTGGCCCAGATCTCCACCTGGTGTTAATTCCACTGAAATCAAAGGAGTTATACAAGGATCTGGGGCTGCAAGTGAGAAAGGTTTATAATTGTGTGTTTGAAAATGAGCATGAGTTCACAGAAACAGAGCATGTCTAGACAAATAGATAGCTATAAGCAGCTAGTTATTGTATTGTTCTGTAGTGTTTAGTGTTGCTTGATGTAGTCAGGGTAACTGCTTTAATTAAGTACCTCTGAATTCCCTCTAATCTTTACCTTATTCTCAGCTGGGCGGAGATAAACCTTGTATTATTGTGTATGTGTCAATCCTTGGAGGCATACAAGAGAAGAAACTGCAACCTAAAGCACCTGTGAGTGTATCAGTAGTTTTACTGTATAGTAGAGCTATGCTAGGTCTTTGCAAGTGGCTGTTAATTTATGTAAGGGAACACGTGAAAATTAATACACTAAACTGATGAGTAATATAAACAAAAATATGCAACTGAACTTGTAAAAGTTTTTGTTTTATCTTTTCTCCTCTGTTGGCTCTTTCTTACCACACAAAGCAAACAGAACACACTCTGTCACCTTCTTAACAAGAACTTTTGTTGGTATTATTATGCTCTACAAACAACTTAGATGGTGAGTTATTTTTGTTAGAATCCCATCCTTTCTGCCCTCTCTTGCAGATAATTAATGAAATAAATTTTCTGTTTTCTGCACTAGTGACATTACATTTTGACTAATCTATTCTGTGGATGCCTTCTGGAACTTGCTTTGAATCTTGACTCCATCTTGTCTTTTACTGGGTCCTTTTGTATGCTCCTTCTCTTTTCCTACACTCTGTATAATAAATTCAAATGTTATTCTAGATTAATAATATACAAGTCAAAATGTTTATATACATGACAACTTCACCTTCTGGTGTAGATGAATTTTATTTACTAAGAATGTCAGTTAAATTTTGCCAATGTGTTCTACTAAATTACTTTGATTTTTGATAGTAAGAGAGTTGTAAATGGAAGAACTATCATTAAATTTTTGTAAAGATATGTTTTCTCCAGACTAGAATGCTATCAGGAGGGGAATTGTGCTATACTTCAAGGGTGATTCTCAACCTTAATCATTCCATTAACTTATTGTTAATAGATCAGTAATATCCCCATTCTTCTCACCTTGTATCACACAGAAACATTGAGACAAGGCCTGTGCTATAGTCAGAAAACGGGGATGTCTGACTTACTGAAAATTGGCATAACTGCTCAGCTCCTTGATAAAGCTGGGAAATAAAAAAAAGGATTTTTAAGTTCCCAAGCCTGATGCAGTATTGAAATATTTTTCTCCTGTAGGTGTTTCTTGTGTTTGTGATGAAATGATGTGTTATTACCGCTGAGCAAACAAGCACTCATTGTATTTATTTTATCTACACTTTTAAACTTTTGCAGAGTGAGTGATTCAAGTGTCAGTCAGAGATATTTAGGTGCTTCTCGTGACAGCTGAGAATAGCAGAGAATCCTATGATATTTATTCATGTATGTAAAACCCAGAAGTTTTGTGGTCCTTCAAGGTAGCAGAGGCTGTGACTGGTACATGGATTTCCTATCCTGCCAGATAAACAGACTGACTTGACTGAAAATCGGAATTGAAGAAGCATACCTGGCTTTGATTCTTGTGATTATGCCAGGGCTGCACTGTGGAAGTGGCAGAAAGACAAGTGCTGTGTGAGCAGATCAGGTTACACACCCTGAAGGACCTGTGTTGCTTTTAGTTGCAGAAGTTTTAAGCTGCTCTATAAGCAGCAGACAACATCACCTTACTTTTTATACTGTACAATATTTTTGTTGTTGTATCTTGGAATGCCAGTTCACAAGAGTCAGAAATGTAGATAATCAGTCTAGGCTGTTAGTCTTTGAACAGAAAATAGTCAGGTTTAGATTTTTAGGACATAAACATTGGAGAATTTCACCTTGGGCACTGTGGAGCCAAAGGAGAAATATTTCAACTATATGCTTAACAACATCCTTAGCTCTTCTTTCTGCTGATGTTTCTCCATTCTTAGCACTGCAGTTTGATAAAAGCTCAAAATTTGTAACAACAAAGGGAATTGAAGAACAGTACAGTGAATTGTGTGTACAGTTTAAAGGAAGAAGAACAGACTGTATTTATAATATAAATTGTCAGAAGAATATCAGTCCATAGTTCTATGTTTTGCTTCTTTTTGTATTTGGTGTAAAGTAAGAACTATATAAATAAAAATGTGTTCTTATAAATTAAATGGGAAAGTAATGGAGTTCTATGAGATTATAAAGATCCCTTTTCTATCTAACCATGCACATTTATTTGTTTGGTAATCTTCATTAAGAATTGTTTTTTAGACCTTTAGAACAAGTGCCATAATTGCCTTACTGGGCAGTGTACAAAATAACATTTCTGGCAAATAAATAATTTGCATGGGAATTATAGCATGCTACAGAACCTTTATCTTATTGTTCTAAAAACATACAGTACTGCCACCAAAATTGAATTTAGCTGTATTAGAGGATAATTTTCTGAAGTGCAGTATCATTTTATACATATTTAGGTGCACATAAATACCTGCTGTGACTGGTCGTTTCAGTATATTGAGCTGAGAATTCAACTTTCAGGTGTAGAACACCAAACTGAGGTAAACAATGAAGACTTTTGATTGTTTCAGCTTGAGACTATACAAGTTAGCCTTGTTATGATAGACCAAGGCACTACCTGACTGTCTGTGGCTTTCTGTTACCACAGGTGAAAAAACCCTAAAAAATTGCATAAGTCATTATCTAGCTAGAAGAATCAGCTGTTTTCTATGTCCTTAGTCCATCAGCAGCAATGTGCAAGCTCTGAACAAAAGACTCATGCTATAGCCTATGCTCTGTCTTCTCAAATGACACTGAAATTTCTAATTTTAAAGGTTTTATATCTGAAGGACTTATAATTACCAAAATGTAAAAGGATATTGGATGACTCAGTTAAGTGATATTGATTTTTTTATATATATATAAAATTAAAATGGCATAAATGAATGTTCCAAGGAGCTGAACATGTTTTAAAACAGCCCCTTTAGTGCTGTGTTGGGTATTTTAAGTGTGTAAAACTGGCATATTCCTGTCAGGGCTTGGGTTTGTTTTGGTGTTTTGCATTAGTCTTCTAAAGTATCCTGAGGTTCAGAGCATGCACAAAGAACAATTTTCTCAGGCACTGCAGAACAAAGAGATACATTAGTGACTTTTCTGCTATGTCACGATATTTGACAATATTTTTTAATGTTACCCATGAGCGTTATCAGTTACAGCAGACTTGGAGATCTGAAAGAGTAAGAGTGGAGACATTCTTATACCACAGCTTTCTGAGACATTACTTAAATGGCAAAAATTGAGATAGCTTTCTCCAAATGGAGGGTCATCCTTAAAGAAGCACCATCACTGGGAAAATTCAGAAAGGCCACATAGAACTGCATTGTTCTGTCTGGAGGAGGTCTTTACAATAAACAACAGTCTCCATAAAAGGTTGCAAATCTCAGCAAAAATATTGCAAAACTCCCAACAAATCAGTTTTACAGAGCCCTTTTACTTTCCATCAACTAACATTTGCAAAGAATCTACTCTGAAACTGTTCTTGTTCAGTTTTGCACCCTCTGGGGAACTAGCAATGTTATTAGAAACAAAGGTAAAGGTTTGGGGAATCTTATGGGTAGAACTTAGCTAGATTTCATTAGAACAAAATGCACCCATACTCTTGATGGAAGTGCCCCTAAAAATGCAAAGGCATGTGTTTGTGAATATGATCTTCTTCCATAAGCTGTTGCTAAGTCTGGAGTAGTTATTTGGTGCATTCATTTACACTAAAGAACTATCTTTGGAAATGAAATTGTGCAATCAATACAGCTGTGGGTAGAAATGTGGGGAAATGCTGGTGCTGAGGGCATTGATACTGTTCTGTTTTTCTTTGCTTACTCTTTGCAACCTCTGGATGTTATTTTTCCAATACTCATTCTCTTATTTAGACCACTGCTATGAACTTGCAGCTCCTTCTTCCCAAATAGTAGAAAGGTATGTTTGCAGCTGCTGAGTATGTCTTGCTTTCCATTAGTTACAACACAATCTGAAAAGTCTACCTGACAAGAACAAGGTGAATAATGATTTTCAGGTGTAGTGACAGAGTATATACTGGTGAAAGGAGACCTGGAAAGGTTAGGGGAGAGAGAAATGGCAGGGGTCAAAAGATGGGACAGCAACTGAAATGAAAACAACACTGGCTGTGGTAATATGTGGTAGTGACACAGAAAGGAGAACACTGGCTCTGTGTAAATTTATGCTGAAAATGGATAGAAAAGATCCATAAGTTAGAGGATTAAGCTCCTCAAATGGCCTTCTGATAAAAAAATCTGGGCAATGGGTAGGTTCTAAGATGAAATTCGGTAAGTCTATGAAAGTGATTAGGTAACAGTGGGGGAGTGGAGTTGATGACCTAAGAGATTAATCCACTCCTGTTGCCCCTCACACTTTTTCAAGGAGTGGTTTGACTGGAGATTTAGTGCATTGCTGAGTGTCATTTTTTTAAAAGAATAAATATCCTGTTCATCCATTAGCACAGATTTTCTGAAAAGTACTCTTGAAGGGGACAAGTGGTTTAGATGCCTTAAAATGTTCTTGCTTATAGTGCAGATTAATCTGATATTGATTAATCACATGTTTTGCGCTCCCTAGAAAGTTATCAGGGAGAAAGCTAGCATGGATAAATTGAAAGAGCTATTTTCACCACTGATTTCCCATGTATATGGAGGAACAGGCCTCAGTAAGGAGATCAGAGCTATAAAGTAATAGAAAATCTGTGTTTTGTTTTGTTTTTCTTCTTCTTGTAGAGGCATAATTTTGAACAAGAATAGACTGTTTCGTGCCAGCAACCAAGAGAGCAGCATTCCTTTGACCTAATGTTATTTCATCTCTGATGAGGGACACCACACTTGTAAAACATAGGAGCCTGCTTATGCAACTTTCTAAGGAGCAAAGCTCCTGGTATCTCAATATGTTTTGCCTACTCAGGAAATACAGAAATGTGTGTTTAAATAGCTTGCAATTGTATTGATACTTTCAATTGTCAGGACTAATGGGGAAACGTATTTCCCCATTTGTTATCCAATTTTTTATTCCTTGCATCTTGCAAAGATCACATAAGCCCACTACACCTTATTCCTTATGACTCTTCAAATGTATCTGCAGGGTTTTGATCAAATGCAGTTCTTTATTTAGTCAAACTACAATGCAATCCTTTTATGCCATTGAGTTCCACAGTGGAGAGGTGCAGAATAAGGAGGTTTCTAGAGAAAAACATCTATCACTGTGTTATAAAACCAAATAATATTCCTGACTCAGTGGGGTACTTATTTTAATGGTAAGAACATACATAAGTAATATAAAAACACTCATTATGTAAAAGCCTTCATATCTTCTGCCTACACTGTTTTACTCTGTGGTTACCCACTTTTCGAGCAGACTGAATTAATATAGGAATCCCACGTGTCAGTGTTTCATATTTTCATTGTATGGTAATCTACTTAGTAACTTGCAGTTAACTGAAACCTATAGGAAGTTAGGCACATATACCCAGCATTTGGAGTGGAATGTAGATTTTCTCCTGGTCCATGTATTTTTACTCTGAGTGTTAGACAGGGAACACAACGATCAGGGTTGGATGAAAAGACTACTTTTAAAATTGCTTACAACCCAGAAGATAAGTATGTTGTAACTAAGTCTGTGCATATATAACAAATTAAAATAGTGTGGTTTTGTCAACAAACTTTTTTTCCAAGGTGATTTATTCACATATATGCACACACAGATGAAGGGTATGGGAATTAATGGAGTTACAACTGCCTTCAATTTGTTAGAAATTGCTAACTTGATTTACACTAATGGAGAGAAAAATTCAGAAGTGTCTGCTTGACTGAGGCTTTGCATAATTTAGATTTTCTTGTTAATTGTTTTTGCCAACTGTTTGTAGGGTAATATTTTTGTCATTTTGAAGAACTGACTTTGTATAGGCTGCCTTTTTGAGAATTTGAAGGTCACAGCTCAGTTTACACCATGAAGATAACTTATTTTGTTTTTCATTTTAAAACACACACACACAATCTTGTGCACCATTAGCCATAAAACTTTTTTGATAATAATATTTGATGAGAATATCTTAAGAATGTAGAGTCTTCCTTGACATTCTGCTTATTTTTTTCAACTCTTATTTCCAAAACTTGATTTACTATCACGTTGTGTGTGTCACTGTGTCCTATTGTATTTCTGTTTATGTTGTGTGAGTTGCTATGTGCTATTGTATTTCTGTTAAGGATGCTGACCTTGCTGAGCTGTCTGTGAATGAGCTACTTCTTAGTATTGTTTAACCACAGCAGTAAAGAGCTTGTTCCAAGCTGGTGAACCTTAATTTCTTTGATTACACACACTATATCATCATCTCTATGTGCTTCAATGAACTGACTTATCATAATTTCTTATTATTGCAACATAAAGCAGTTATAGCTAGAAGATGTTACAAAAGTATAGAGGGATTTTGAACACTTTTGACTCCCCAGCTTGTTAAGAGTAATAAGCCTGGAAGACCTATGGGAAGCACAAGCATTCTCTGTATTGATGTTTTTGGCCCTGATAGCCTTGCCCTTCTTATATGATATCGACAAGGGTGCTGAGGAACAGGGATCAGTCATGGCCTTTCTGCACCTGGAGACAGCCCAGACAGGACTGGCCATCTGGATGGTGAAAACAATGTGGCTGTGTTAGCACAGTTCTCTACAAGACATGCTAACATACCTGCCTGCAGCACCCACAAAATGAAATTGTTCTCCTTGTCTGTTATCTCTAAGTCTGCTTTAACAGGGTAATGTGTAGCTTTTCTTATTCTGGGTGTTCCTGGTGGTGAACTGGTAGGTCCAATTTAGCTCTTTGAGGTACAGAGAAACACTTCACTTTGTGTGTTATATGTGGAGATATATATATATAGAGCCTGATCCAACAGCCCAAAGCAGATGAGGCTGCCTCAGCTCTATGTCCCCAGGTTCAAGCAGCAGTGATGCTGAAAATGTCTTCACACTAGGTGCACACAGAATAATGTGTACAACACACATAAAGAGACATATGTGTCTGGCCATACATGTCACAGACATATATGCCTAGCACTCATGTGAAATCAAACAGTACCCCATCCTGCTTCCCTCTCAGGCTGAGCAGGATGAAGGAACCTTGCTGAGAATATACATAGAAACAGTGTGAATCCCCCCACTAGCTGACCTTGGATCCCAGTCTTCCTAGATGCCGGTGCCCAGGCACGTAAGATGCTGAGGCTGCAGACCCAATCCTTCTGCTGATACAGATCATCTCACTCACCCACCGCCTTAACCTGAGATGGCCAGGACTCTCCTTGCCCACCCATGAGTGAGCTCCTCCCCTGGAATGGTCCTGGAAGGACCTGGCCAGGGTGTAATTCCATTCAGGAACTTTGGGTTCCCACCTGTCTTTGTGTCTGTGCTCTCTGGGCTTGTGCAGAGAGACCTTTGAAGACTGATGGTGCCTGTGCAGGTGAGCCTGGGATGAACCTGGCAGGTTGCTACTGGAGCTTCCCCTCCCCCTCTGTGCTGCCTTGTGGCCACATGGACCAGCTTTTGTCAGGTAACATCACAGTCCATCCCGTTCATTTCCTCACAGTTTGCCACTCCTAAGAAATCTCTAAGTGCTATGGTTTACTGACCTTTGTAGTTTCAGTCAGAAACAGAACCCAAGTTAGTTAAATACAACAATCCTGAGAGCAACAGCTTAAGGCATGGATCATGTGCAGTTTAGCTTCTCCTGCTTTGGAATTAGGAAACTCTTGGGTGGAAAGACTGTGGCTGAATGTGACCACTGAAGTTACATGTGTGCATGATTAAATTAATTACCCATTGAGGAGTGCTGATAAGGGACCCAAGTAAAAAACCTTTTTTAATAGCCAAGTTATGTTTTCGCTCACACAGATGTAAGACCACTTCAGCCTCCATCCAGCTGTGGACCATTATGCCTACTGCAACAGTTTTAAAAACATACAGGAGCATGGAAGCATTTTTTCCAGTTTGAGTGCCAGTGGGGAAGACAATCTAGTGAAAAAATTTGCCCCACAGCAATGTGTGGGTGTAAAAGCATGCAAAGCCTTTCTGGTGGGACCTCTGGATGCTAAACAAAGTTGGCTCACGAATTAGTGGAGCTGACAGTAGAATATATTCTGTCATTGCATTTACTAGCTATGATCACTTGGTCTACCATATCCCCTCTGCTTATTGCTTATCCACTTATGTGTTTTCTATTTAAATCTTCCCCTTCAGGGTATGGCATTCTCTGTGTTTATTAATGTCTGTTCAGATTAAATTGATTCGAAAAACTAATGCCAACTAAACTATTTGATTGTGGCTGCATTTTTTTTTTAATATCAAAACTATATCTTTAGACAAAATGAATCCCAACAGCTACTGTCTGTGTTAAGGCCCTTCTCCACCACTGGCAGCCTTTAGCTTATGCAATCCTGCATTTACACTGCCTTTCCTGCATCCTCTTTTTGCCAAAAGCCTGCCACTTCTTTTCTCCAAAGGCAAAACAGTCTCTAGAACTGTGTCAAGCTCCTTTCTGGGTAGCTGAAGCAGGAGAAACTCTGTGGAGTCATGACAGACTAAAGTTGCAGTCTCTGGTCCTAAGTGCACCATATCACACTACATGAATGCTCTTGAGAAACACTTATTTACTTCCTACAGCACATTTATATGTTGTTGTTTGGGTTTTTTTAGTGACTTTGCTCTCTTTACTGTTACTTACAATATACATGAAGCATAATTGTGTCTGATTAAAATACATATTCCAAAGGGAAAAATCTATACTGCTTTTTTATTTGACTTCCTGTGCCAGGTCCTTAAATTAAATAATGACCAGCACAATTAGAGGTATATGATTTATTTCTTCTCTATAATAGCAAACAACCAATATTAGAGGAATATGTTAAAAACAAATAAATTAAATTAACCTCTAATACTTTTCTGTAGTCCTGTGAGAGACTCTCTTTTTTTGTTGGTCATGCTTTGGAGGCCTGTTTTACTTTCCATATTGTGCTTGCAAATAGGTAATGGAGTATTATCTCTTAATGGGATGTGTTGATGGAATTCCAGTGTATACATTTCCCTCCCTCACCAGCTTTATAGCTGCACAGAAGTATTACATTTCACAGTGACAGAGTTATCCCCAAATTCATAAAGGCCAAAAGAGATCCATAGCTAAAGTCATCATTCCTTGTGGGATCTGAGCAGGAAGGCATTCATGTGGGATCACATACAAAGATACAAAGACGATTCACAGTGGAAAGTCAGATCAAATCATTACATCTTTTTGAATAATAATAAAATAATGTTTCAAACTTCTTGATAATTTTGAATTCCATGAACACTTTTTAGAGCTTAACCTAGTTTCCTTAGTCAAAGATAAAACCACAGAAGGTGAGGAAGTCTTGCAAGAGAAGCAGACTTCAAATCCCAATTTTGTTCTGCCATTTCTATAAAAAAATGTAGGGAGAGAATGTTTAACTTCACTGAAAAAAACCCCAACCCCCAAACGCCCAAAAAATTAAAAAAAAGAATTCCTAGTTTCTCTTTTGGTGGGAGCAAGCAAGATTTTGCTGTGTTTATTTTTATTTGTCCATATGATAGTAGTGTTTTTGACTAGGTATAAAGGAAATCAGGAATATATCAGGAATTTTGAATATATACTAATAAAGCTGTTATTCCAGCAGTAAAGCTGCTTTTCATATGAAAAGTGGCACATAATACAGTATTTTTCTGTGTTTGCAGGGGGCATATATGTCACTACAGTTGATTGTGAACATAAAATTATCCAGTTTTTGATCAGAAACTCTTATCCAAAATTTTCATATGGACTTTTCCATTTCTTCCCTCACGGTTGAGGATGATTTTCTTATCATTTTCACATGGTGATCAATAGGGTATTCAGCTCTATTAAAGGAGATCTTTAGAATGAAATCAGCTGTGGAATGTTTTACAAATGGGGTTCAGTAAACTCTATATAATTTCAAAAGGAAAATGGTGCATACAGGAGCATCTAGGGAATTACCATAAATACAGTGATTCACTTGGATTCATACAAGAAGCACCTCTGGGAGAGCAAGACACTTTTCAAATAGCCTATGAAAAAAACATATTTTTTCCTGGAGTCCTAAAGAACAAAATTTGCATATTAATAGAAGATTAAAATGCCTATCAAGAATTCTTTAGCTGTTTCTTTCTCTTTTGTGTTTTGCTCTTCACATAAACATTCTTCATAATAAAAAGAGACTCCTGCAACTCTGGTTATTGCATTGAATTGCTAAAGTTTTGTATCACAATAGTACACAGGATTTTTCTTTCGAAACCTTTAGAAGGGATCTCTGGATTCTGTATTAGCTGATTTCCCCCCTTCTGTGCACTTCCTTTCCTCTTCAAGTTTTACCTGACCTTTTTAACAGGATTTGAACATCTTTTAAAGTCTAATTTCTAAGTGGTTTTGGGTCCCTTCAAACTCATGCTTTAGGTATGAATCCTAAAAATCTATTCACCTTTAAATTTTAGACTGAACAACTAAAAAGCATCTGAACTGATCACCTATTGCTTGGTTATATCCAAAAAGCATGAGTTATTCTGGAGTGCCCAACCAACAGCAAAAAGCATAGTTTTTAAGCAAGCTAAGGCAAAGAAGTGTGGAGCAGGCTGGAACTTCAAACTTGGACATGAAAAGGTAGAGCAAATAATATTTTCAAAGTATACTGAATTTTAGAGAGCTGGTAATGTTGCCGTGCACTTCGCTGTGAATATGACAATGATATACAAACACACTTAAAACATTATTTACCATCATTACAGTGGGTTTAGGTGCTGCTACAATTAAAACATTTTCTTAAAGAAATATGTCAGCGAAAAAGAGGTCTTGATAGTGCATTTATCCCTGTATGCAAGATGAGACAGCTCTTCAGGTAGGTCTGTCTTTTCTCAATACAGATGTTGACTAAAAAACACTAAGTTTATCAGTAAATAGTATTGTTCAAACAAAACCAGAAATGACGAAATCTTTGAATTCTAAGTGACATGATTGATAATTCCTTAAATCTGCATGGTTATTGTTTTATTAAAATTGTTAAGTGCATATTTATTGTTAGCAAGACAATCTAAAACTGAATATCTGTAAGCAAGAACATCTATGGAAATCCTTGAAGTTGTTGGTTGCCCCAAAGGACACAGTGGTCTGTTTCATGGATATCCATCTCTTACTGCACAGTGTTAAAATGGTCTTTGGGGTGGCAGAAACTCTTTTAGTTAATGTAAGCACAGAATACACTGCAGCTCCCGAAGTTTGAGCCTCATTAAGGGATCAAAGTGTTTCCCAGTCTTGCCCAGCTGTGCAAGCCAGAGCAGTCTCTTGTCACCTAGTGATGTTGGTTTTCTGCAGTACTTGCACTTTCATTCCCCAAATCAGTGCAATTTTCTCTAGCCCTTGTGCTTACTTTGCTCATTCCTGTTTGCAGCTGTTCCTATAGACTCCACGAGGTTTTTCTTGATCTCCCTCTGCCTTTGCATTGACTCTTCCTTCCTCTAGGTGAGAACGACACTGTTTTTTTGTTTTGTTTTGTTTTCTGAGCTCACTTGCTTAGTTTTTCCACAAAAAGAGCCACAGTAGACATGGTGTACAGGCAGAAACTGTTTCCAGTAACTCTTACAGTCCCATGAGTGTAGTTGCAAGCATGATAGATGAATGGAAGCACAAAGTCAGGAATTTTACAGCAAGACTAGGATGGCTTGTTCTCCAGGGAGTGTGGCTGTGATGAAGGGCATTATGCAACTCTAGCTATTTTGTGGGGGTTTGGAAGTCATCAGTGCAATTTCTGTCACATTGATGCCAGTTCTGCAAATTAGATAGTAAAGGAACAACACACCAAGCAAAGGAAGCATCAGTTGTTTTCTTGCTAGTCGTACTTCATTGTCTGAATTAAATTGAGGTCAAGACCTCAGAGACAGAATGTGAAAAAGCATGCAGAAAATTTCAATAACAATCTCTTGAATTGAATGACAACAGAAATTCTTGAAATAAATTACAATAAAGCCAAGTCCGAGCCCTTCACTTTGCAGGTGTACTTTTAGGGGAAGTTGAGTACCCCTAGAGGTGTTTGGTGGAGTCCTTTTTTGCCTTGAAGTAGATGGAGGTTTTATGAGAGGCTAATATATGCTTCATTGGCATACACATGCCAACAGTATGTGCGAAAGGGGAGACTGTGTGTTCTGCCAAGACAGCTGTTTATGTCATAGTTTTGGCTCTGTGTGAAAGTGCATGATCAGTCATCAAATCAGTGGGTATTGGATATATTCACTAATGTTTCTTTTTCCTTTTTTTTTCTGAATGTATTTGCAAGCTGGGCTCTGAGGCAAAGTTACAAACCGGGCTTTTTATTTTTCCCAGCTGATGAAATTGTAGGCTCCCAGAAAATGTGATATGACTGATGAGGTGGCAATGTTTAAAGAGGTAAGCTGCTATGAACTTCTACAGTAGTAAAAGGATGTTCTTTTCCTCATAGGATTGTTTAAGGTTTTATTGCCTTAATGAAAATAAAATTCTGTAGGTACCAGTTATTGAGAGGGCTTTGATCTGATTTTTGTCAAAATATGCACATAGGTACCAAATTGCACTGAAGAGAGTCCATGAGACACATCAGCTGTAAGAAAAATCCCCAAAGTGCTCTATTAGAAGAGATGTATGTGATTGCTGTGTGGGTATATGATAAAGAACCAGAGACGATTTTCTACAGCTCTTCTGTTTCTCTTTGAATTCTGTTTAGACTCCAAAGAGGAGTGATGAAAACTCTTGATAGGGAAGTATTTCCAAATTTCCAAAGGAGGTCCACCCATTCAAGCCAAGACAGACTTTCTGACACATCAGCGCATCTTGTCTCAACAGGTCTCTGTGCTTTCTATTTGTGCTGCTTGTAAACTGCAAGGCATTTAGGCAGACTGAATTCCTACTCTTATCAACAAGTATCCCTTCTCTTTGTTGCCGCTGTATTTACACGACAACATTAGTTTTAATAAAACAGAAAGACAAAAAAAAACCAGAAAGGAAAGAATCCCTGCCCCATGGAGCTGCCAGTCTGACTGCTCTTTTGTGTAAAGATGTTAGCATAAATGTTCTAGAGAAACCAATTCATATAAAGATCTATTATTGGACTTTTAATCACGGATTTAGTAGACCTGTCAAGAAAAGGAAAGAAGAAATGCAGTATGAGACAATGAAAGCTGCGATTACAATGTAATTTGGTTTCTGTGTTTGTTTGTCTCCTAAATACACAATAGTTTTCATAGCTAATGAGTAATTTTTACAAATATATGTTTCACTATTTCAATTTTCCCTAAATAGTATGGCTGAGATGACAAGAAAAAGACAGTAAATGAATTCTCAATAGTAATCAACAACTACCTTGACATAAAGACAGCCTATGTTTTAATGAGATTTTGGTACAGAAAATAAATTCCCCAGATTCTGTCAAGTGAATGCTTCTTATAAATTCTAATATGAAGAAGGTCTGTCTTATGACCATAATTGTTTCTAGTAGATGATCACAGTTTGAAAGAGGCTGCTCTTGTCTGTTTTCACTTCTGATCCTTTGAAAGTTGCCCTGTTCTGCTCCTCAGAATGGTAACATCCTGGCTAAGTGGAGCTGGCTGGTGACAAGAAGGTCATCCTTCATTTTCTGTTATTTATTGCAGTAGCAGTAGAGGTATTCCACCTTTGCCAGTGAGTATGCCAGAAAAGAAAAGCTGTGGAAAAACTTAATTTAGGGCAGGGTGGCTTTATATTTCCATTATGTAGACTTGCTTTTACACCCTGATTTCCGGCAACAGCTTTATCCATATGTAGGCACCAGTGGGTAGAATCTGTTGTTATATCTATGAGATGTCTCTAAGCACAGTCTTTAGCAAAAAATATAGATGAACCTCTGATCTGAAAGAGGGGTCCCTTAGACAGGAGCACTGCTGTGATCACACTGCTTGATACAGATCCATGAGCCATAGCAGCCAGTGGTAATGGGAGAGAAGGTAACTAGAGGCCACCCACTGCCCTGAGCTAATCTACTTTTGCAGTTTTGTGGAGACCGAGAGTTTTAATTTGCATGTCTTGAGTGAAAAAGTTGACAGTGATAGATTTTTTTCAAAACAGTATGTAGCTGGTGAACTCACACGTTACTTACATCACATGAGGTGTAACAATTCAATCATATATTCTAAATTTCTTATTTAATGTTTGTGAATGCTAGAAATTGTTGTATTACAATAATAATTTTGTTAATTCTCAACAATAACCAAAAACTATAACATCAAAAATAAACTTCATTTTATGTCAGAACTTATATTACTTGGAAAGATTTTTTGAGAAAATTAGTATGGCATTTTATTCAAGAGTATTAAGCTGGTAGATTTAGCTCTGTCTCAAAAACCTGTACAAATCAGTCTGACAAGAAGTCAGACTCTTATCTGGTCTTACCTATATGATGCTAAATATAACTAGATTTGTTGTCTTAATGTTAAAAAAATTGAAATAATGTGAAGAAATTCAACTCATGAATTGAGTAGCTCAGAGTAGCTTATAAGCCTTATTGAATTGAGCTTTACAATGCACTTAAGATAAAGGGTAAGAGGAATTTTTATCTCTTGTACAACACCTTAAACTGCATAAAATGGCCTTCATGTTTTCTTTTTATGTTGAACAATTAACATTATAAAAAAATGCTGAAGGTGTATTCCATGTGTACAGCCTCTTTAGTATTGGCTTCTTATGGAGTGTCTTGAAACAGCTGGAGAAGAAAGATATACAAAAGAAGTTTGCTGTAGTTAGAATTTAAAGATTTCCTTTAAATTCTTTCTCTAGAGTGAACTGTATAACCAAGCTCTTCCTCCCAAGGATGATCTTAAGAGCTACTCTCATTAATCAAAGCGCAAGTATGTATGAGGTAGAAATAGACCACATGGAAGTCTTTAACTAAAGTTAAAGTAACTTAGCTGCTTGAGTAGTTACTTACTTGACTTATGTAGAAAGTATTCATGGTTCATCATGGTATCTTAGGATGCACCATCCATTTAGTACTGTTAAGGACTTCACCTATCAACAGGATGCAGGCAGAGTAACAGAGATGAATAGCACTAACTGGTGTAAAGCACTAAACCAGAAAGATAGAGTCAATTGATTAGAAATTATTTTCCAGAAGGTTTTCCATGTTAGATTTTTATAAATATTTGAGTGTATGCTGCATCAAAGAATTACCAGAAATATCCAAATGTCATTGTGCCACCTTAGGAAACAAAGACATTTTCTGTAGATGTAGATCACTTTCCTATAGAAGCTGTTAGTTTTGATTTATACAGCTCTGTTATAGCTTCTGAGTAACCCAATTAAGATTATACAATATTCAGCTCTTTGCATTTCCTTTAGTACTTGTACATAAAAGACTTTATTTACAACTCAGGAAATGCACTAAAAGATTTTGGTTCATCTCTGTTCACCATTTGTTCTGTGATATTAATAACCTCTTGCATTTTAATAATGTAAGCAGTAAATCTAAATCAGTACTGTAATGATTTCTGTGGATCCAGAAGGATTTCTCCCCAGAGGTCTCTATGAATCTGTCTTCAAACTTAGATTCTTCTTTAGATACCATACTGTTGTATATGTTTTCTTCTGACTAAACTACCACACTAATGAATACTAGTGTTTGTGGTAGGTCGAGCATTCTCCACCATGTTTAAAATAAAATACTGAAAGTTTGAGGGCACAAAACACATAGAAAGGCTTCACTTTTGATGAGTATTTGCTGAAATACAGTTTATGCTGCATATTTAGTTTCATAGATTTATATGATTTATTTGGACATCTCTTTGTACATTATTTTTACTTTGTAGTTCTGTCTTAACATGTTTTCACTGAAAGGATCTTTAAGATTTTGATTTTTGGAGAATGTTCACCTGCACTCTTAGTAGACAATAAGGACTCTGTGTATGATGTGCATTTTTCACATTGCGAACTCAAAAATAAGAAAAGTAAAATTTCATGCCACTTGAAACAGAAAAGCCAGAGAACCTTGTTCTAATTGTACTTTTCTCAATATTACTTTCTGTCTTCTGCTAACAAGCTAATCATTAATATAGCACATATTGCAGTGACACTACATTGGCAAATACCTCAGAGGGAGGCCATCTATTTTTGCACATACAAAATCCATTCGATATTGATGCAACAAGATGCAACAAGAGAGCAAGTCTGAGTCATAAAAGAGACCTTCACCACAGAGATATAAATTTGAATTTAGCAGAGGCATTCACTTGACAACTCCAGGGAATTAATTTTTTTCTGACCATCTTCTTTCTACCCTGGAAGAAAGAAGTTTCTATGTTTAAAAGTTCCTGACAGATGCAATGAGCAAAGGCTGATTTCAAAATGTAAATGTAGGTTAACAGTTTTCTAATACTTAACCTTCTCATCTGGGATTTATATCTCATTCTCTGTTGCAACTAAAATGCACTCGTGCTAAAAGCAAAATTTTTCTGCCTCTGGAATTAACTCTTTCTCTGAAATGGAAGAATATGATAGAATGACTGATATTTCTGCAATAATCCTGCATTACGAGGAGTGTATCAGCTCAGCAGGTGTATCTGATATTTTAAGAGGGACAGTGATTTCCTGGGGAATTTTAATTTACTAAGCAGATACAAGTTATAGTTCTCAGGCCTTTTGAATTTTCATCATTTTGTTGAAATTAGTAGTTCAGTGTCAACATATGATAGATAGGTTACTAACCACACATAGTCACGTATGCTACTTCATCTCTTTTGATCACTGAGTTGATGTCTTTGGAAAAAACGTTTAGTACAACATGATTCCTTTAATAATGACAGGAATAATGGAAATCTGGCAAAGAAGCTTGTGAATGATATTTTGTGACTGTTCTCACAAGTTAATACCAGAAACAGTTTACAATAATGTGCAAGCTAAAAGGTGCAAGGTTGTTGTCTGTAAAGGAGTTTTGGGATAAACTTAGTAATGACTTTTTCTCACTGGAAGATTTGAAGAGATCTATTCAGCAATACAGTCTGTGAGATTGAAGTATATAGATCACCTCATGGCTCTTTTAAAAGGCCACAGGTAAACTGATACCAGTAAAATATCGCACCAATTGTGACTTTTCTATTTCTTGAGACTCTAGGTAGGTCGGCAAAGGGTTTAAGAAAATGTAGCTTTTATGAAAGCTTTTTAATGAAGTATAGGATTTACAGAGTTAAGATAAACTGTAAAGTGCTGGAATATGTCAAACCATAAGATAAATCAAAAATTATGTGTAACAGAAAAAAATTCTCTTTCCTTGCTTCTTGTATATACTTGGAGAAACCCTATCTTATCTATCAATTGATAGGTCTATTTTTTAAAGGAACTTTTAAAAAACGTGCTATGATGCCTTATGCTGTAGGCCATAGGAGATCAATGACTTTAGGATTGCTAATCCAAGGTTAGCTTATACATTCCAAAGGATTAAAAAAAAAAAAAAGAAGGAAAGAGAGATGTATATCTTTTCGTATATCTCATAGAGAGATGTTTTAGGCAGTGGAGGATAAAGACATTTTGTTTTCCCTAGTTTGACTTATTCCCAGCCTCGTTTAATGACTATTATTGAAATTCTATGGAACTGGCTAGTTGAGTCCAAAGAGGATAGAAAGGAATGGAGTATTGGACTTGTCTGGGTAAAACAGAGCTAGTGGCAGAAAGATCCTCTGAGCCATCTAATGACACCCAGCTCCACGGAAATCGTATAATCCCTCTTTCCTCTCTGCCTCTCTCATCTGGCCACCAGCATAGGACTGGATACTAAATAAAATTTTTTGTCTGGATGAAAAGTCACTTTAAAGTTACTGTTTGTGTTTGCAGAATATCATGTTACTACATGATAGTATTGGTGATAAGGACTTTTTCCAGACTTAAATTTTATAAAGACTTACTAAACACTCTGCACTAGCAAAATAAAATGTGTAATTTGCATGGAAAAATAATAAAAGATTCAGATGAGGAACACTAAATATTCAGAGTTATGGCAATGGGTTTATAGGCAATTTAAGCAACACTGAGAAAGTTCCAGGGAAAGGTGTTAATATTTCAAAAAATAAATAAGAAGGATAGAATTGCTTGGCAACAGACATTTTCTTATGTAAAAATCATTGAACTAAAGATAAATATGTTTCCAAACAAAGATCTGGGATTTTTTTGTTCTGAGAAAAAACATGTGTATTACAAAGTGGGAAACAGTAGCCTGAACAGTGATCATGAAACTGAGGTAGAACTAAGGACAGGTTGACTACTTAAGTTCTATTACAAAGTGAAAGTGTAAAAGTAGAGCATTGATTAAGAAAACATAGTACTTCTGACTATGACTCTGATAAGAATATGAATAAAATTCTGTGTCCATTCCTGATGCAAGATTCCAGAAGGCTCACTGTAAGAAGTGTCACTCATAAGCTACAGAAGATCAATCTACCTGGCTTATTTGAGAAATGACTAGCCTACAGGCACTAGAGAATACATATCTGATAATGGAAAACTATTTCACTTTGCCAAAAAAAGCAGCAGAGGCATTCAACAAGTGGAATGGCTTATCTGAAAATGTAGTTATGAAAATATGGTCAACCATAATACAAAGTTAAGAGTTTATGGCAAAATCACTGGGTCTGTCTCTGTATCTTATGTTGTGAAGGACATCAGCTTGATAGTCTTGCAGCTTAAAAATGTATTGACCTAAATAGAAATAAGTAATTTCCACTCATAAACCAAGATTTTAATAAAACAATAGGTTAAAAATTCTCCAAGGGAAGAGTTTATTTTGCTCTCTTCCTCCCCAGAATTAAAACACTTTCTATTCAGAACTAAACAAAGGATTAAAACCCCCTTCTCTTAATTGCTATTAAAACCTTTTCATTTCTTCTATCACAATGCGTTATTGAGAAACACAACTTTAGTGGGACTTTAATTGCTTTAATTATTAGCAACCTAGATTTAAATTACTATTTTTGTAGGTAAAATCGTCTTGAAAGTCTAAAAAAACCCCTAAACAAAACCACAACAAAAAACCCCCAAACAAACAAAAAACCCTTTACTACCCACTAGCTTGCCTTCCATGCAGTTTAGAGAATCTGGCACACTGGTTATGTATGAGGTCAGTGTATTAATGGAGGTAGTACTACTATGGGAGAAGGGAAGGAAAGAACATGTGTGATTGCAGAGATTCTAGTTAAAATATGATGAACCTAATGAGAATGTTGGCTCTAAAGAGTATCAAAGTATATATGTTTATATACACACAGATAAGCAGGCTGACATTTTTAACTTCTCAGCACATAAACTTAAATGCTGGGTTCTGCCTTGGAGTTAATAAATGTTGGTAATCTGTGCTGCAAATAACTGCAGATTGCCTAGAATCTCATCACTTTTGTTTAGCAGCTGGCAGACATGAGACCTTAAGAACCCACTTGTCACAATATAGTGGTCATAAGTTGTCCTTAACTGTAGGGTGTTTGTCAAGTTTTGTGCATGGCACAGAGAAGTCAAATGGCCAACTTGATCCCAGTAACCAAAATGTCGTGCATAGGCTCCTATGGGTGAACAGAGTTGAGTTTTGTCTACCTTTGAATATTCTAAGAAAACATTATTTTTAAAAATGCAAATATTCCTTTTTATACAAATAATTTTGTGAATAAGAAAGCAGACTTTTCTGGATTTGTCTGGCTGAGCTAGAATATTCTTTAGCAATTCAGTTGTTGGAGTTAAAATTAACCAAAAGATCTTCCACATAAGAGCCTGTTTATATGGCAACTAGAGAGCTATGGTGTAAACAGTATTATCAAGTCTATAAAGCAAAAGATAACCAGCAGTTCTGGTCTTCTTAACACTAAAGTTAAATGTCATCTTTCAGTTAATTAATGGTATTTAACTGAGGCCTTTTACTTTGCACTGCACAAATTTTAGGCATAATCTGAAAAAATTGCTATAAATTCATAAGGAAATTTTAACATTCACTCTCTTCAACACTTAGCAGCAAATTAGAAGGCATTTACCTTATAGGGAAGTAAATACTTTCTTATTTCTCTTTTTAAAACTATTTATAAGCTCTTAAACAGGAATGGTGTATTTAAGTCCAAAAATCCAAACTGAAAAATAGAAACAGACCCATAGGGAGATAACTTACTAACTGCATGGGGAAATATTAAATAACCAATTCAGTCAGTTACTTGAATTTATAATGAATTAAGAAGAAATTGCTGGAATTAAAAGCTTGCCTGGCAGAGGAGAATTATACTTCGTTAGTTTTCCTATGTACAGGGTGATAGGTCTGACTTCAGAATGTAGTGCCAAGGGATATTCTAGAGGGCTGAAATAAGATGGGGCAACACATATATCACAGGAAATTTAGAGGTTAAGGAATTGAAACTGTCAATGGCAAAGAAATATAGTGAATCATCCTTCAGTGAGCCAGAGGCTAGAAGACCTAATGAGCTAATAATAGCGCACATTTCACACCCTCAGGACAAGGGAGACATCAGAACGACATAGCAAGATAAAGAGGATTGAAAGAGTAACATGATTGGGATCATATGTGATTAAAACATTTTGTCACTAATTGTGGGAAATGATAGAAATGTTTTCCTTGATGGAAACAATATCAAAATGTGATAGTGTTACAAAACACTGTGTGCCCAGATACAGATTGTAAAAAGATTTTATCACTTTGTTTTGGTGCCCTTTTCATTTGTCTCCTCAGAAAGAGAAAATTGTGGGAAGAGTTGCTTCTTGAATAGAAATAAGTAACACAGTACCACCTTCCAATATAGAACACTTCTCTGATGCAACTGTAAATTGAAAGGCTGACAAAAAAAAAAGTAGTAGCAAGCCATCAGAGAAGAAAACTGAAGAAATTTTGGGAGCCATCCAAAGATATCTGCTTTTATATTTAATAAAATATTTATTACTTTTAGTGTTGGTTGTATGCTAGTCAGACTCACCAGATGTAAACAGGCTTTAGACTTTATTGAGACCTCTACCAAGGTCAGGTCTGTGTTTCAGAGGGATCTATTTCAAATACTGTTTTGGACATTAATATCTTTGGAAAGCCTTGGACGAGATGGGAATGGTGGCAATGACATTATGTATTTCTAGCCTGACAGCCCACCCACCAGCTGAAAGACATGGTCAGTTTTTGCTTTATATAAGGTCACTCGGAGGAAGCCCTGACCTTAGCTGGGCTGCAGACAGAGGAGTGGTCAGAATACAAAAAATTTATCTGCTTTTGGAGGATGGAGGGAGTAAACAGTTTGGGTTTGTTTTCCATTCACTGAAGTGTGAAAAGTAGGGCTCTGAGGGCATGTGAAAAATATATTTGGTAGGAAAATACAATTTCAGATATTAATTTTTCGAAGTAAAGTCAGTTCATAATCAGTTCAAAGCAGAAACAATTCATAATCTCTGATTTCTTCAGTTTCCAAGGTGAGGTGAAATGTCAGCAAAACTGTCTTGGTCAGGTTCCAATGCACATTTTTTAGTCTATGTTTTGTCTCCACACCTTCTGCTCTCTGAGCCCTACGAACTGTTGCTAGACTTCCTAAATAGAGTATTAGTAATAGTCTGGTATTCTCACCAGAAATAGTTTCACTTCAGAATGATTGAACTGATTGCTGCATGTAGGACCTGTAACGTGTTGTAACAAGTTTACACACATAAAGGTGTTAAATATTTTAATCATAAGACACTATGAGATATATTCTTCATATGTTGAAAAATATGTACAACACAGTAGTTTGAAACCATTTTACAGAGGGAACACCTTCATTACATATGTCAGTTCCTCACTTTAAAGCTTACAAAGCACCAGCTTTCATAAAGTCTGTCAACAGTTTACTAGTTCAAACAGGCAAAATATTCAGAATATTTGATCCCCATTCCCCACCATGTATCTACTTTATGAACTGGCATCAGACAGATTTAAATTATGAAAACAATCTCATCTATTTGCTGATTTGATGATTACCACATCTCTTCAACTTGTAATGTTTCTCATCTCACAGATGTTCTGATACCAGAGGTCTCAGTGGGATTTTTTTTCCCTTTTTAATTTTCAGCAAACTGATCTTTCTGTCAGTGAGAAATGAGGAATACAATTGTTTCTTTAGTGGCAGTGAAATACAGGAAGGCTGGGTATCCCCAGCAAGGGCAATTGTGATGCTGAAAAGTGTTCTGGAATCCTTAGTGACAGGTTTGAACATTACTTTCTGAAGATCTATTCTATCTGGTAACTTTGCAGCCATATCTTTAGAGAAATATTGATATTGAGGTGATGAAACTGAGACTCCCATGGGCAGTTTTAGCCAATTGTCTATTTTCTGACCTAATTTTTAGGTGCATGTTTTTGTTTTGTTTATATGTTTTCATTTACTCTATTCCCAGTTTGTATTTTCATCTTATATGTCCTTTCTGCTTGTCTGAAAAAAAAAAAGTTTGTATGTCCAATTTTTACAATAAGTTTTGATTTTTTTCTTTCTCCCCCTCCCCCCTAGTTGTCAAGTTTTATTGAGTACTTCTTTTTTTATAATTTTTTTTTCAGAGAAATCATACACAACCTAATCTCCTTTCCCACCTTCCCTTCTTTCCCTTTCTTCCTTCTCAACTTTTGATAATCTAAACCCACTTATTTTTCATCCAACATTATAAATTCTATCTAGTCTGATGAGTATTATTGATTCATACAATTTTATTCAAGGGTGGACAAAGTAAGTGATGTGGTCCTATATGACATAACTCAACACTCAGCCACAGAGGCCAGAAATCTGTGCTTAATTACTTTCCCTGTTTGAGGGATTTTTGAATTTATATTTCCACCTCAGAGGCATTACCTTAGCTACCAGTCAACATACTTTTGGAGGACAGGAAATACCCTTCTGACACTGATCTACTTTGTATAAACTAGTCAACAGCCTGCAGAGCCACTAAATCTTGAGTGGTCCATTTTACAAGATAAACAGTTGTAGACCAGACTGGAAATTGATCTTTCCTTACCTTTGCCTTTTATGCACACTAAAACCTCTTTGGCAAAGACTCTCCAGCAAATGAAAACCCTCTATGTTTTTTGAATATTCTCTTCTCCTTTGGTTGATTAATCCCTTATAGGTGACAACTAAGATGAGTTCAGATTTGGTTCATACAACCAAGCTGATAGCCACTAGTAGATAATGATATATCCATTTGAAGTACTCATCCTACATGTTCATCTATATGTAAACAAACACAGAATACTTTGCTTTTCTTGGTTGGACCTAGATCTGATATATCAATTTTGTTGACAAAATTATCCACCTCAGAATATTTTACTGTTTCTTTCAATGTGGTTTTTATGCATGCTTATTTTTGAGATACTTTCCATAGTTTGCTAAAAGGTTTTGACAAATCCTATCTATATTTTTACTTAGAAGGAAAGATCATTGGTGAGTGTGCTTAGAAAGAACTTGGAGTTACATGGTAACTTGTTAAAGAAGGAAGACCACTGAGTTAAAGACTGAAGGATTTCCATTGACTGACTGCAAATTGTTTGAGGTTTGGAACTTTATTAATAATGAGTTCCATTAAAACAAACCTTATTACTTGTATTTAACATGCATAAGTGGAGCAACTGAGTTTCTGAATTAAAAATCAGATCATGAGAGTAATCAGATCAACACAAAAAACTCCAATGCATCAAAACAGGCAGGCAGCTAAGGGGTTGCCTTGAAGAAGAATATAGAGAAACAGAATTTGGTGAGAATTCACTGGATGGAGTATGGGACCTTCTTCTATTACTGTGTAATGAATAATGCATATTCCTCTTTGTTCAAGAAAATGTGATGGTATGATAGATGAGTGTCTGTCAGGATCATCTAGGTATAATGCCTCAGAGCAGAGAGGGGGAAAAAGTGACCTCTTAAAGTTCTGTTTTCATGATACGTTGACCTTTCTCAAACATAGTGACTTCATCCTGAAGTACAACCTTTGGCTGTGGTTTCCTATTTGAACTGTGTGCACATGATGTCTGAAATTTGTAGGCAACCCAGCTAATATTAATTCTGTTTTTAAAATATTTGTACAGACCCAGCATTTGTACGTCTTTAAAAAGTTTTCATAATGGCATTTTTTTGGTAATAAGAAAAATGTTCAACCTTTTAATTTCAATTTCAATTACTGTATACTTCTACATTTTTATAAAAAATAATAATCAAATAAAGAAAAAAGAGACTGAGATTTACTTGCTTTCCCTCTCTGTAAATAAACCAGCCTCACTTCCTGTGAAAAATTTCTCTAACACTTTGCTGGACCAAGGTGTGAATCATTGGGTCCAATGCAATAGTTGTGAATTTGGTTCTGGGGGCAGAAGAGGAGCAGAGCCCTTCTGTTGAAATAATTAGTTGAGGAAACAAGCAGTGCATAATTTCTAAGAAATTTTAATATAAATCAAAAGTTTCATTGTACAATTTCACTTATTGTTCAAAAGTTTTGGGCATTATTCTGAGGCCAGATCTTGTCAGGTGTTGCTTCACTGAAACTAATGGAATAATGTTGGTCTCCTACTCAAATGAGAATACGGAGAATTTGCTCTGTAATTTTTTCTTTCTAAATCTCTACAGGACATGCTTGACTAAATTAATACAAAAATAAATTGCATGCAATTTAATTGTGTAGTGTTTGATTGTTCAGGGAATTTAGAGACCTCAAAGGAGAACATTATATATTTCCAGTCCTGTTTATAGCCAGTTCATTGTTTGTACAATTGCTATATTTTTTCATGGTAGACGAATATTTTTTACAGGCCACATTTTCTTTTTAATAGGCAAATAATGTGTTTCAGTTGATCCCTTAAGTAAATTTGAGGCCAGTTTTTGTTATGTGCTTGATAAATACATAAAACAAGCATATTTTGCATTTACAGTGGAGGATCTTTGTTTGTTTGATAGCAGCAGCAGTGCAGATTGTGAAGGTTTACCAAAACCAAGTGCAAGGTGCTGAACCTTGATCGTGGCAACTCCTAATATCAACACAGTGTAGGGGATGAACAGATCAAGACCAGCCCTTCTGAGAAAGACTTGAGGGAGGTGGTGGGTGAGAGGCTGGAGCTGACCTGGCAATGTGCCCTCCCAGCCCAGAAAGCACAAGAAAGATGAAAAGGGACTTGTCACAATGGCAAGTAGTGACAGGACAAGGGGGAGTGGTGTAAAACTGAAAGAAGGTAGGTTTAGATTAGATATATGGAAGAAATTTGCTGTGAGGGTGGTGAAGCACTGGAATAGGTTACGCAGAGCAGCTGTGGCTGCCCCATCTCTGGAAGCGTTCAAGGCCAGGTTGGATGGAGCTCTGGGCAACCTGGTCTAGTGAAGTATTCATGCCCAAGGAGGGGGATTGGAACTTGGTGATGTTTGAGGTCCTCTCCAACTCAGGCCATTCTATAATTTCATAATGCTATGTTTAGATCCTTTCACAGTCACAAGTAACAGTTCTTACTTGTCAGCAGACTCAGTCTGGAGTCAACACAACAATTATCTGACTTCTTGTGACTAATTTTGAGTAACTTTGGAAGGTGATTTACCAGACCTAGGCAAACCTTCAAACTGTACTAGCAATATAGTGAAAAGTTGCAACAATTAAAAATAAATCTGCTTCAGTAATTTTCCACAAAGAAAGTTGGGAACCTGGGCAAATATTTTGTAAGAGGAAAACATACAAGGTAAAGGAGAAGCTTTACACATAAAAAAATTGCATATTCATTATGTGATGTAGATATTTGGTTTTGGTAAAGAAAACCATATGTCTATTTTATATTTATGATTGTAACCACTTGCCAAATATCTTTCTTGCTACATTGGAGATACTAATGATCTTAATTCAAATTGAGCAACTTAATGGTCTGAATATGTTTAATGAAATCTCTGTGAATTGCACTATGTCTCCCCTAGACATTGAAGACTCTGTATAACAACAGGAGCAATTTACAGAAACTAATGATTAAAATTCTTACTTCTAGACTGTTTTCTAGACACTTGAAGAAAGATTTTCCACATCATTTGGGGAAAAAAAAAAAAGAAACACTAAAACAAGGAATTTTGTGGATGAAGGTAGGAAAGGGGAAGGGAAACCACCTGGAACTGACAGGGGTCTTTCAGTTTATAAATCAACCTACCTTTATCTGCTTCATATCTCAGGAAAAAATCCATTGACTTTGATTTTTCTTCCAAAGCATTGTTTTTCCACGTTTTATTATTGACAGACATTACTGAAGAACATGGAGATACTCTGTTAATTTAACAATATTATGATAGTGTTAGCAATGTGTTAGTCTGGAAACTGGTGGTTGCTTCTTCAGCAGAGTACAGAGTAAAGATTGTATTTCCTATTCCAATAAGAACAGATTGTGTAATGGACTCTTTCTTATGTAGATATTTAATTTTCAGCTTTTTTTTCACCTGCCCAGTTAGATATGTAAGGGCCTGAAGGCAGATAAATAGAAACAATTAGTATCTATTGATGACTGTGATGTGGGTGATAGTTAATCTTTGATGGTAGGCAACCTAGATAATTTGAAAATGTCCATAAAAGAGAAAGAAGTTGAAAATCTGGAGGGTAAGGAAAGGAATGGTTGCAGAAGGAAATCACATATTTATGGAAAATTACTCAGAATATAGTTGTGCTCAGTTAATGTAAGGGGGATTTTATATGGCTAAATTAATATGCATAGTTTTGATAAATTAAAGCTGATTTTTCTCCTGTATTTTTTTCCCCTAACAGTTGTAGCAGTATATTTAAGGAAGAATGTTTAGAGGGTTCAGATTCTGAGAAATAATTTCTTTTTACAGTTAGATTCTATTAACACTTAATGTGAAAAATTGAATAGAACTGATGCATCTTTTAAGCATTGAAAATGCCTCTTGCTGATTTGTTAATGAAACTTCTGTAGATAAAAATAAATGAGATTATTCACAAAATGGTTGTAAGCAAGTTGTAAAGTACAAAGATAGACAGACGTTGGAAAATGCAGCTGATGCTAACTTTAATTTGCTCTTACAGCACAACCTATAGATCTGTTAAAAACCATAAAGGTTCAAGAGATAGGCACTAGGTCAGGTGCACTGGTGGAAAGGGGAAGACTAGGAAAAATGTGAGCCTCCTCCAGAAGGCTATGGGAGATCAGGTTAGCCAGGAGATGGAGGTAATCATTGACTTTTTTTCCTTGTTCACCTGCTCCAACCATGTTGCCCAAGTCACAAAAGGCAAAGACAGGGACTAGGAGAATGAAGAGCTGCCCATTATAGGGGAAGGTTGGGTTTAATAACATCTAAGAGATCTGAAAGTGGAGGAGTCCATGGGATCTGATGATATGCATTCATGAGGGTGGATGAAGTGGTTAAGTCACTATCCATCATATTTTAGGAGTCATGTCAGTCTGGTGAAATTCCTGCTGAAGGAAAAATATTTTTAAAAAGGAGGTAAAAAAAGACCTAGGGAATTACAGGCCCTTAAGTGTCACCTTTGTGCTTGACAAGATCATGGAGCAGATCCTCCTGGACATCATGATAAGGCACATGGGAAATAAAGAAAATAAGCCAACAAGGCTTTACTAAGGGCAAATCATGTCTGACTCATTTGATGGCCTTTCATGACGGAGTTGCAGAGAGAATGAATGAAGAGAGACTGAAATCGTTGACCTAGACTTGTGCAAAGCATTTAACATTATCTCACACAGCATCATTGTCTCTAAACTAGAGAGACATGGATTTATTGAATAGACCACTCAGTAGATTAGGAACTGGTTGGATGGTCACACTCAAAAAGTTGAAGTCAACAAGTCAGTGTCAAAGTGGAGGGGCAGTGTCCCTCAGGGGAACCCAAATCACTCTATAATTCCATGAAATAAAATTCTCTAAATGTTATTGAAATTTTAAATCCTCAGAAGTTTTACTTCAGATTTGTTTTCTGTCAATGACAACTTTTTCCTCTTCAAGTTCATATATTTGTATTTTTCTGAACTGAAAGATCATTACTTTTGTTTTGTTTAAGAAGTATAATGTGAAAACTATTGTATTTATAAACCTACCTGCAAGACATAAAACACTACAAGAGATGTTCCTTGTAAGCTAATTGGGTTTGCTTTGTGAATTCAGATATTTCTAATTCCCATAATTTAAATATGCACTTCTACTTTACTTTTTCTACTTAGTATTTGAGTCTCAGTTCTTCTAAAATAATTTGTTTTCTGAATAGTGTAAATCTGGATCTATTTCTAGGGTTCTGCTATGTCATGTGCATTAAGTACAGGAAAGAGAAATCAATGCTGAAAACTGGGTCAGTTTTGTGACAAAATATGAATAAATTGATAAATACAATAAAGTAGATGCTCTCAGCCTGTCATCAATGTTAGGATATTATTTTTATTTGTCTTGCCAAAGTAGCAAATAGATGGGAGATGGTCTTAACAGAGGGATCCTTAAGAAATGGGTATAAATACTTGTGTGTTTACAACTCACAGTCAGTTGTAAGTGGAAAGTAAGGAAGGAAACTTTCTACAGTATCATTGACCAAGATGACTGCCTTTTTATATAATTCAACAATAATTTTTTTATAAATATGTCTGAAATACTCCATTAGTTTTGATATGTGTCACCCCAAAACAAAACTTAAAACTTCTTAAAGACCTTTCAGCTCTCTACTAATGTCTGTCTCTAAGCTCTTGCTCAGTTGTAGGCACTGACTTCAGTCAGAGATCACAAAGTCCTTCTGGCAAAACCTTGCACTACTGTGAGTGCATTTCTTCTTAAAATAGAACATTTTGTACCACATAAAGAAACAGGCAGATGTGTCTGACAACTCCATCTTGAGACATTGACTGTGCAGGTTAGTATGAGTCTATACTATCTAAAGAGAGTGGGTCTGGTGAAGTATTTATTTATTGTTAGAGAGACTAGGAAGTCACATAAAGTTTGGGCTCACAATTTTGGAATAATTCTCCAATACTAAGCAGCGGTAGTGATCAATGTTTGAAGAAAATTAATATAATCTAAAATTTTCTCTTTTTTTCTATTGATGTCAAATGTAGAAAAATTTAAAATTTTCTCTATTGCTACATCTAGACAATGTATTTTGCTAAATGAAAAACTTAAACCTGTATCACAACTGAAAAAACCCCAAACAACAAGCTTTATAACTACTTTGTCCTGTAATAAAATAATTCATTACCAGAATTACCATCTGAATGATTCTTAAAAATGATAGGATGTTTCACAGTCCTGCATGTTATCATAAATTAACAAAAGAAGTTGATATGCTATAATAACACAATATGATAAATGTGATTGGGAAAATAGCATAATATTTTACTGAAACTATAGATTATGTCCTGAGTGTGAGATATTCTTCTTTATTTCTGAGAAATCAACTATACATTTGCTGGAGACAGAGCTGTTGAAAAAAGCTGGAAATGTTCGTGATACAGTTAAGCTTGTGAAATCTTCCAAGGGTAAGCGCTGTTTTACTTGGCGCAAAAAGATGAAGGACAAGGATTTTTTTTTTTTTTTAAATCATGTGGACATACTCTGGTGCTGCTACTAAGCTCATATAAAATTCTTTGGATGAAAAAGGCTTTTTAGCATCATGTTTTCATTGATCTAAATGTACATTGAGGAATTAATGCAACTTTGCTGTCTAGAATAGAATCAGGAAGTCTTCTCTGAAGCCGAGGTTAAGCAAAGGTTGTGATATTACAAATTAGAGCTAAATAGGAGACCGATATTGAGGAACTGGAACCTTGTTAGCTATACTAATAATGAATCAAGTCTCTGAGACAAAGGGTCCCCAAAGGTGAGATAGCTGGAGTTTGAATACAAATGGCTGTATTATTATTAACACATCCATTCATGAAAGCAGGTTTATAATACATATTTGAAACTGAGCTCTCAGGGAGATTAAGCAAGGTCTACATAGATAAAGCATATAGGGAAGCTGAAATGTGTCTCTTTGACTATAGCTACTTTAATTAAATAACAAGACATAAGTATATTTCTTCATGAAAGAAAATCATATTAAAAGAACATTGTTAAGGTTGAAAAGCCACATTGAAAAACTAGGAAAAGCATGAAAATAGCATCACTCTAACACATTTGCAAAATTGAGCAGTTCATTGTTATGTTAAATATTGCTGTTTGATCCAAGATTTGTTCTGCACAAATGGTGTGTGATGTCACTCAACTGTCAACTATTAATTTTTTTATCTACATATGTGACGCAAAACTGCGTGTTCTCCAAATTCTGCTTTGTAGACACATTTTTACTTCTCTCTTTTCTACTGTGTTATTTATTATATTAACTGACGACTTACAGGTGTGTTTGTGGACTTTGGCTCATATTTCTTCAGAAAGATTTTTCCAGTTATATTTGAGGAACAGAGGCACAGACATTGTAAGAAAAATTTTATCTGCTCATTTTAGAGTATTAAAAAGTGTAGAGTTGTTTGTTTTTCTTCACTCAGTATTGTCATCATCAGTGTTATCCAGCACTCCATATATTTAAAACACAGATCTCAGTGACTTCACTTGCAGTTCTTATAGTTCTGAAAATCTGAGAAGGCACAATTTTCTTTGTGTTACTTATTCTTGATAACAATGGAAGGTGATCAGGTAATCCCAGGAGAAGAAAACATATATGTTTCCTGAACTACTTCTATTATCTCTCTCTCTCTCTCTCTCTCTCTCTCTCTCTCTCTATCTATCTATTAACTTTTTTTTAAAAATTTTCTCTCAGTCTCAGTGTTTGTTTACTAAAGAACTTTCTCCAGTTTTGTTCTCTCTACCTATTTCCTTCCTGGACTGTTTCCAATTCTGAATAATGCATCTAAGTTTTCCCTTTGAGACATTTTCAGCTCTTTTCTAAACCCTTTTCTCATCATCAGTTAAATGTGGCTTTTAAAGTGTCCTGCTTTCAGTTCATATACCTTGTGTCGTCTCTAGCAACTTATATCTGAATCAATACAATAATTATCTGTTTTCAAAACAATAAGATGAGATAGTTGTCTCAAGATGAAAGCTATACCTCAAACAGTTTACTTCCAACTCTTCAAGTTAATGTTCATTGTTGGCAGTACTACTAAGTCTATTCTACAAACATATTTTCTTCTCTTCCTGCTCTTTTCAGGCTCTGACTGTTGGTTTAACTGCATAATAAGACTTAAGCATGAGCCCTTGGGCACAGGGAAACTTATAAGTGTGAAGCTGTATCCTCCTGACCAGTATATTAGCATCTACTTGATCTCACCCTCAGTTCACAAATAAACTTTGCTGATTACAAGGGGACACTTAAAATCTTTCTCAGGGTCTTTATTTCAGCTGTGTGAAAACATGCCTCTCTAAAGAAAGGAATGCAAAGTTCACCAGGTGAGAGACAGAACAGAGGGAACATGAAGTTGTAGGATGGGGCTCCATCTGTCCTGAGCGACCTTGTCCTGTCATCTTTGTGCTTGCATCAGGCAAAACCACCATCATCTTTGCTGCCTCCTTTAAAATAATCCATTGACTCTTTCCTTAAATTTGCATGAAGTTTTCATGGACTCTATTAAGAACTTCTCCTGTAAGTATACACTGGCCTGCAAGTATAACAGGCTTAATTTTCAATTTTCTCATGGTAAAGTAGAGCTTTAGAATAGCTTTCCAACAGGAGCAGTGCAACATGATGTCGATGTTTTATGATAGAGACTAGTGTCTGCTTATGGTAGGAGGAGACTGACTCAATGACTGCAAATTCTGTTCCAGTCTGTGCTCTTCTGACCAGAATTCATTGTGATTATTTCCTAGATGAAGGACTTCAAGGAGAAGGTCTGGCAGGACCTTCCCTTTAGGATGTGAATTGGGAAAACTGATGAAATGGAACACAGGGAAGGGTTAAATTGAGTTGGATTTGGTATGTAGGTGTTTTTAGTGCTAAGTAGTTTCTTTCAGTAGATTTTTGTCTTTCAGTTTTTCAGCTGGATCTATCTGGAATGAAGTTACAAAGTTAGATTTCTTCATGGCAGCTTGTATGGTGCTGGGCTTTTCATCTGTGGCCAAAGCAGTGTTTGACTACTGCAGAAGAGTGGCTAATGTCAAGGCTTTCTTTCTTTTCACTGTCCAGCCCAAACAGGAATAGGCTGGGTATGAGAAGAGGCTGAGATCAGGCATGGTAGGGACAGCTGAGGGATATTCCATAACATATGGCATCATGTTCAAGCAATAAAGGCTCAGAAAAAAATGAGAAGGAAGGGGGATATTTGTAGTTATGGTATTTGCCTTCCCATTTTGTGTGCTGAGGTGCTGCTTTCCTAGAAGTGGCTGAACAGCTGTCTGACAATGGGAAGTAGTGAATTAATTCCTGTATTTGGCCCTACTTTCATGCATGGCTTTTATCTTCTTTATCAAACTGTCATTATTTTGATTGATGGGTCTTTTTGTTTTGTTTTGTTTTTTCTTGGTTTTTTTGTGGTTTTGTTGTTGTTGTTGTTGTTGTTGTTGTTGTTTTTTCTTTGTTTTTAAATTTTCTCCCCACCCCCTGGTAGAGGGATGTGAATGAAAGGAAGAGTAGGTATGTGGCCAGCATCTGGTCTCAATCCACTACAGTATTTAAGTTAGAATTTTGGCAACCTTTAGGCATCATAGTTATTTTTGATACTGCTTTGGAGATGAAGTCTTCATTTATAGTGTTATCTCCTCCCTTTTCTTCACTTATGTAGATCTTATCAGTGTTAGTTAGATCTCTGGATTCTATTCAAACTTAGATATGTAAATTGAAAACTTTATTTTTTGTTTCACATTGTCTGAACTGAATCTTGTATGACCACAAGCAGAAGACCAATTCTCACCACACTTGTGAACTTTTTGCCAGATGAAGAAAGTGAGAACATTATCATGTGATGGCATAAATTTAAAATGGCAACAAGTGGTAGAAAAAAATGTTTCACTGGAGAGAAAAATAATTTATACATGCTCAAAGCAAAAGGTGATATGTGTATGTGAGCATGTATATTTTAACAAAGGCTCTTTCTTTACAGGCTATATAGGCAATCTCTCTTCAAATCCTTGTGGAACTGTTTAATCACAAAACCAACCTTATTACCATATGTTCTCAACTTACTTGACCTAGATATTCTAAGTAACTCCATACTTTTATAGATTTTTAAATAGTTTCATTTTGTATGATTGTTGTCTTAAAATAATCAAGGGTACTTAAGTCTCAAGAGGTCAAGCCTTCCTCTGAGTGGTAGTGTCAAAATATTTCTCCCAATAAAGCATATTATTGAGATATGAATTTCACTGTACAGTATTGGAATCCTTTAATGATCTACTACTGTCACTGCTGTGATTAAAATAAACTTATTGATTCAAATTGACAATATTTTACCTTATTGAGCACTATTTAAAATGTGTATCCAGTAAGTTTTTCCTTCAAGTATTCATATAGTACTTTAGGCATGTTTTATCAGAAGATCTGTGAGACTAGCAAGAATTTTAATCTTACTATTTATTAACATTGTTTTCATTGATTTTACACAGAAAACCTTGCAAAACTCTCACAATATTTAGATTAATAATTATGTCTGTGTGGGTTGCTTAGATTCTATGTGTTACTAGCTGTAGTCACACATCATGGCTGGCATTATGCAATCTGGAACAAAAGTTGCATTGTCATTCTGCCCATTAGGACTACCAGGAAGAGTTTTTACATGCAAGTTGTACAGTGTCTACTAAGTCTACTCAAAAATATTTTTTTTTATTCGTATGATTACATAGATTTGGTTTTGGGCATTTAGCTCTAGTTTGGTGTGAGACTGAGGAGACCTGCAAGGGTGATGTATATTATGTGTTGGGTTGTTTTTCCTTTCTTGGTTTGGTTTGTTTTCTTTGCTCCTCCAGTTCCTTTATAATTTCCCCAGAGTAGAAGCAAGAAATTAACTAACTTTTCACAGTTTACCTGTGTAGTTTAAAGGTGACTGGTGAACACTTACATGTTTCCAACTCTCACAAGCCCATGAATCTGACACCACAGTCACGTAACACACATCAGACTACAAGATTTCCTCTCTGTTTGTATGGTAGGATTATGCATCTTAGAGCAATTCACTTTACATTTTATCTATCTTTTTGTTACTTTATTTTCTTTGGATGGAGGGAGACACTTCTCATATGTCTCCAAATCCTTGATTGCTGAATGCATTGTCTTCTATAGTTTACGTTTTACTACTATGATATTCACATGCATAACTTTGCCAGCAAATCACTACTATAGGTACTAAATTCTGTAGTAAAATTATTTGCATCTTGCCTTACTTTTTGTGCAAAAATACTTGTGAAAATCTTAAAACCAGGTTACGAAATTTATTGCTTTCTCTATAAAACCAGCTTCACATACATAAACAGATTTACTTTGACTGTCTTGTCTATATATGTTAGAGAAGTGTTGACTCAGGCAAAATCTGTATGCTTTATAATTATGAATCAAATATTAAGAAGATCATTTTAGCTTATTATAAAATATCTACATGCAATCTATTACCAAATTAAAGCAAACAAACAAACAAACCCCACAAAAAGTTAGACATTCATTCCTACAGTTTTTCTAAGGTGTTTTAGCAATTTATGCTCCAAGTGCATTTGAAAACAGCCCAGTTACACAATTTACATTGGCAAGTTACAGTGACATGAAGGTTACAGGTTGATTCAAAATTGCATAGTCTGAAATCATTCCTTTTTTAAATGAAATATGACTCAGCTTTCAAGTCCAGTAATTTATTACAAGTTTGTATCTGTTTGAGGTCACAGGTCATATCTAGAAGGTAGAAGGCTAAAATGGGCACAGGAAAGCTATGTCTGCATTTTCCCTGATGCATGGAAAATGTACCCAGGATGAGCTCAGCATCAACAATTCTAATTGTTGTCAAGCTTAATTCAGTCACTTTGCTGTAAGTATCAAGAATGCAGAAAAACTGGCATACTTGTTAAAAAGAAGAAGACTGTTTCAATGGGGATAAGTGTAAATGAGTCTTGATTTTTTTATATAGCAGCTGTGACTGAGGAATACGTTTATGCAAATTATCATAATTTTCTATTTTTTAGCTATAGAAGGTAAATAATATATGCAAAATATAGATATAAAAAAAATCTTCTGTATCTGTTCTGTGCAATCTTAACTACCTTTGATTTAATCCCAGTGTTCCTTGGCAGCAATGGACATGTTTCAGGATGCAGTGCTGAATGATGTACTTGTATTCATTGGGTATGGCTTGTGGCTGTAGATAAGATTTCACAAGAGAATTCACCTAAAGATATTTACTAGAAATCCTTTCTTCACCTTTCTTACACTGAAAAACTTTCTTTGATCTCATGTTATGTTTCTAGACTAATACTGTTCACATTTTCTAAAGAACTATGAAATCAGTTCATATAGTATTAAAGATCATGATCTTGACTAGACAAAGCAATTTATTGTTGAACCAGGAAACATAACTTGCAGCCTGGTATCAAATAATCTATAAGATGCTTTAAAATCATAAGCTAAAACATACTAAATGCCTTGCATCTGTTAAGTTGTTTGAGCTATTTCTGTGGCTGGCACCCATTAGAATATAATTTGTGCCCATTTTTAGTTTTGAGGATGTTAGAATTTAATTGTAGTAGGGAGCATATCATTAGTCTTGAGCATCTGCCAGACATTAAGTTCTTTAGTGGCCAATATTCTTAGAGAGCTTTGAAACACAGTCTTTGAGTTCACTAATGATTTGATATCATTTTACTGCAGAAGCCTGTAAATAAAAAATATTTGTAAACATGAAAGTTTGTTTTATGTTAACAAAGCATTCTGAGTGAAATATGGACAAACATGCATCAAGGCAAACAGGTCTCTCTGTTTACTTTTTTTGTTCTCTTTTTCTTTCATATATTACAAGCAAATGGACTTCTGTAGGTTATATATATATATCTTGTATATTATTCACATTAAAATGAATTCTACTGGGGGAGACACCATATGGAAAATTACTTGATGCATTTTTGTCTTTAAATTATAACAACATGATACATTTCTTGGTGTCATGGAAGACATGATATCCCAGATGGAACCACACAAAATTTATACTGAAAACTCAGCTACTGACACTTTTAGCAGAAGAACATGCATCAAATCTGTCTGGTAGAGAGTTTATTCACTTCAGTGGAACTTTTAGGCAGCACGGATCTGAAACAGACTGTGTAAAAGACTTATGGACTGATTTTGACAATATGCAGAAGCACGGTTTGTATGATCCTCCTGCAAGCAGCAGTCGAAAAGAAAGAAAAAATAAATGTGAAATGACTCATATAATAGGAAAAAACCCATGACATTGCTTCTTGTGTTATATTTAATTTTGGGCTATGATATATTACTCAAAAGGTAGGAAATATATCTAATATTTTCAGAAAAATGGAAATTAATCTTTCAAAAGGCAGTTCTAATGCTGTGATGTAATTAAATAGTAGCAACTTAAAAAAGGTAATTCTTTGCTTACTTTCAGGGCAAAATATGTTTTATCATAAAGTGTTCACTATCTGCACAAACAAATGAAATTACTTTGCTCAGACTTTCTGGTGTCAATTTAACTATTTCAAAATAAAGAAGCAGATTCTTTTGTTTTAGAGAAGTTTGAAAATTATGGCACCTCTTTATGAGGAGTTCACCTTTAGGTTGCCTTGCATAACCCCTCTCCCTTACCATGGTCCATAAAATTGTAGAAATACTGAACAGCTTGTGTTGAAACCCATCTGAAAGGACATCTGGTTTCAACCCCCTGCCACTGTCAGGACATGTTTCACTGGACCAGGTTGTGCAATGCCCTGTCTGACCAGGCCTTTAACACTTGGAGCAGTCACAGCTTCTCTGGGCAACCTGTACCAGTGCCCAACTACCCCCACAGTAAAGGATTTCCCCATGATACCTAATCTAAATCTCTCCTCTTTCACTTTACAACCATTTTCCTTTGTCATGTCATTATCTAGCCATGTAAAAAGTTGTTCTTCCTCTCTTTCACAATCCTCTTGAAAGTCTGCCATGGGATCTCCCCAAAACTTTATCTTCTCTAGGCTGAACAGCCTCAGCTCTCAGCCCATCTTCCTATTAGATGTGTTCCACCCCTCTGATCAATTTCGTGGCCCTCCTCTGGACCCAGTCTAATAGGCCCATGTTTTCCTTGTTCTGGAGACCCCAGAGCTGGACACAGCACTGCAGGTGGAGTCTCACAAGGGCAGAATAGAGGAGCAGACTCACCTCTCTAGAGCTGCTGGACTCTGCTTTTGTTGCAACCCAGGATACAAACTGTCTTTCACACACTGTTGGCTTACGTTCAGCTTTTCATCCACAAGAAACTCGAGTCTTTCTCTTCAGGGCTACTTTCAATATCTTCTTCTCCGAGTCTGTACTTGTGTCTGGAATTGTCCTGACTCAGGTCCAGGACCTTGTACTTGGACTTGTGGAACTTCATGAGGTTTGCACAGGCTCCTCTTTCAAGACTATTGAGGTCCCTCTAGGTGGCATCCCTTCCCTCCAGCATGTCATCCATTCATAAACCTTACATTTTTTGGCAAAGTCAGGAAATTGGTCACAGAAAGCACACTATTGGCTAACAAGAAGTTTCTTCTTCTTCTATGCTCTAATAACACAAAGTATTGTAAATGAGTAATCAAGAAAAAAACAGAAACACTATCACTATTCAGGTAAAAACCCCCTGCTATCTTGCCCTTAACATGCTGTAATGAGCATGAACTCTTGACATATTATGTATTATATATAAGATAAAAATTGTACATGGCAATAAATTGGTGATAGGATGGACCCCTTTGATCTAAGGAAAAAGGCCATAGCACATTCTTACCCCAGCTAATGATTTAGGAAGAGATATCATAGAATCCTGTTTTTTTTCTTTTTGCAGTTTGGAAAGTCTTTTAATTATTGCAGCAAACTTCTTCAGTAAAATGTTTTTCACCTCTTGTAAAAGTCCCAGTTATAGAATCCTGTTTTTTTCTTTTTGTAAATTGGAAAGTCTGAAACTATTGCAGCAACTTCTTCAAATATTTTTCACTTACTGTTAAAGTCTAAAGTACTCTTCTTGAGGATGGCTTCATGTGTTTAGAGCTATCAGAATAATAGTGTACAGAAAGCACAACAGAGGTGACTGTGAATTACTGAGTCTTGTTTCAACCTTAATATGGAAAACACAAGTAAGGGAATGCGAAGTCGTCTTTCAATCTTCTCTTTCTCCTGCTTGCTAGGATGCCCTGACCCCCCCCCCCAGTCAAATTAATTTGCATGCAATATCCAGACTGGGGGTGGTGTTTGTACTTCTCATTCTTACTCATCTCCTTTGGATCGATTTATGTCTAACCTGAAGTTTAAAGCAAAATCAAAATGTATATATCATATGAGGTCTTACTACACACAGTTACCGTAGAACCCAAATGTTACTTTGCATTTCATGTATGGTTTTGCAATTTTCATATTACAGTATTGATGCCTTAAGATTTTATATATTTGTATATTTATGTATTTTTTTGTATATTTATATATATATTTATATCTGTAGATTTTTATACAGCTGTATAAGTTTCTTACATTCGAAGTAACAGCTAACAGTTTCTACCTCTGTGCTACATTCTTGAGTTTCTGTCTTAAGGGTGAGATAGCTGCCAGAACCTTGGGACCCATGTACCACAACAAAATAACAAGGACACATTATAGTCAAAACAATAGGAGACCTGGGGACCTTGGAGAAGGTCCAAGAAGGGAAAAGTGACATGAAGACCCCTGACTCCAATCAAAGGAGGTATGTCAAGGGGCAGATCTGTGGGAGGTTCTAGGGTGGCACCAAGATGGTTTGAGGGTGGACTGTTCTTGTATTGAATGCAATCTTTAGTTATGCTGCATGCATACAGATACCATGCACCTGAAAATACTTATTAAAGAGCTGCTTTCTACTTTACCTATGCTAATGTTGTCTCGAAAAGTTTGAAAACAGTATGAAATTAGTTTGGGGTTTTTTTGAAGGGGGCATCTTCCTTATTTCTTTCATTCTTTTCACTTAACATTATGTAGCTCTTTGCTCAAGTGACATCCAATACATGGACT
>JAOXXN010000379.1:849454-879726 GCA_026770055.1 Myrmophylax atrothorax
TCTTTATTTTTATTTTTATTTTTATTTTTATTTTTATTTTTTAATTTTCCATTTTATTTTTCTATTTATTTTTTCCCATTTATTTCTTTTTGCTTTTGTTTTTGCTTTTCCTTTCCCTTTTTTTACTGCCTTTCCCCTCCAAGTTGTCTGACACTGATAGAAGCAGATAGCTGGTGTGTTTAGAGAGGGTAAAGGGAATCTTACAAGATGTTCATTGATGTTACACAGCTGAATAATCCTAGCTGGCATTCTACATGCCTTACAGGGCATCATCACTTATCTTGGAATGAACAGTGATGACTTCCTTCGTCCAGTGTCTGAGCCATAAAAATGTATGGTCTCCACAGCTTAGATGTGCTCAAAGAGTGTGTCAAAGTAGATGGCACTTTCTGAACACTGTTTGGGCTCTCTAGGTATAACCATATACTGCACATATTTGGTCTTGATGATTTCTAAGGATTTCTACACAATTGTTAAGCTTAACTATTTTGAAAAGTTTCCTATAAATTAATGCAGTTGAAATTACTAGCCTGTTGCTTTAAGATTTATGGAATACATATGATTTTACATACTTTAAAATGTACTTTATAGAAAGTTAAGAAAACTCAACTTTCAGCAAAGGATATAAAAAGAACCCCCAAGGTATGGATGAATACAGTGAGATGGGTATAGGAACTAATGCAGTATCATCTATTCTTTACACTCAATAGTTGCATATCTAGGATCTGATTTTTCTTTGTCAATTCTAATTACTGTAAAAGAGAGTTTCTCTGCTGTGCATGCTAAGGAATGAAGGAGGTTACTATGGCAGGATAGGAGAGTGAACATGAGAAGAGAAAAGGGGATGACAAATGGGAGAGTTGCTATTTGGCTAAAACTTAAAAATGGTGTGACTGCAAACAGAATCCCACTCACCTACTGCTGAAAACACCTCCACTATGAAGCCCTTCCTATCAGCCTTTCTCACAATAATTCCTATTCTGCTGTTGCTAAACAAATAGGAATTATCCAGTTTAGGTTGCCTACTGTTACAAAGAGCAGGAAAAAGAGAAAGCTAGAGAAGACTGTGATCATTGGCATTTTTTTCTTGTTTACATAGCTTGGCAGGGATTGCAAGTGCTGAGATAAAGTATTGTAATAGTTTTGGGATTTGTTTTTCCATCCATTCCACTGGAAAAGAAGAAGCAGGAAAAGTGTGAAATAAAAGTATAAAGATCGGTACCAAAAAGCAGAAAGTGAGATTTAGGCAGGGTTAAGGTATTTTTTTACTCTCCTTCCCTCTACTTTTATAATCATCAGCATCATGAAAAGTTTATATAAAGCACAGTGCAATGTGGTCACATCAGCTGAAACACATTACAATAGTATTCAAAAATACTTAGCTTAGTAAAAACATTTAATAAAGGCCAACTTGTCACTGTGTGATTGTGGTGTGAGTCAACACTGGAAAGAGCACAGGAGTAAGCAGAGTAGTCTGTCCTGAGAGGATGCTAAGCAGTAGGGGACAAAAATCTGAGGGCTGTCAAAAAGTGTGCACAGCACAGGTACTTGATTTTCTTGTAAACAAAAGCTAAACTTTCAAATAAGAGCACTAATTATTCTGCTTATTCACTTCACTGTGAGCAATTTTCCATGAATACAGTGAAAATCTGAAACATTCTATATAGAGAGATGCAGGAGATCCATCCTTGCAGATTGTCAAAACTTGACTGGACATGACCTTGAGTAATCTGCTCTGACTGTACCTGTTTTGGACTAGAACCAAACTAGATAACTTTTGGAGATAATTTCCAAGTTACACGGTTCTGTGATTCTACTACGAATTGCATCACATAAATGCTGTCTTGTATGAAGGCATAGCATTTTAGTTAGCCAAATTCCAGAGGTAAGGAAACTCTACAGTACATGAATTGTGTGATTTGTTTTACCTGGGGCTTGACAGGACAATGTACAGATATTAAGTGAAATGTAAAGTCATTGACGGACTTTGGCATATCAGGGCATAGTCTCCATATGGTTTTTTACTCTTAAGACCTAATTGTGCAATACGAATATAAAGTTTGGCCTCTGAAAATGGGATTCGTAGAATTAATGAAGATAAAGAGGGAGTACTAACCATAGTGAAGAGGCTTGAGGATTGAGCTGGCCCTGCTGGACACTGCAGTCAGGACAAGTAGGAGGCACAGTGCCTTGTCTGAGAATCACACGCATATTTAAGCTCATGATTACGCTGTGATCAGGTTGACAGCAACAGGACCTGGTTGGTTGGGCAAACTGATGCTCCTAGAATCTGAACATGAAGAACTGTTTAATGTGGGATGTAACTGAAACAACAACTAGTTCCATGTGCAGATGTATCCTTAACTGAACATCTGTAGTAACATATGAGCTGTATTTAATATCCACTTCTCTTGCTAGCTTTGTAACAGATACTTATTATTCACTTTAATAGTTGTTATGGTAAAAAATGAAAGGCTTTTCCTGGTTGCATTTTAGGGCCATTATTACTGATTAGATAGCAAATTTTAGTATATTAATTACAATAAATTGACATAGCTAATGTTAAAAAGGTGTAATTCACAGAATAGTAAAAGATACCATGTTAACTTGATGGTTGTTAAAGGGGAGGGCTACATTTCCTCACATTACTTTTGTTAACTGTTAAATGAAAGGAATTAGTTTTCCTTCTCAATGATATGGTGTCCTTCCCTGCTTTTCTTACCATTCTCCACTCCCATCTCCTACTCCTGACAGAAAATATTCACAGTGCTGCCATATAATGCGTTGAAAGGTCAGGTTTTTTCCTCCCCTTCTCTTCTCTGTTTGCCCCCCATTCTCCCAACTGTAATCTCTCTGCATTATCCCATGCATCTCTTTTACAAAATGATCCATTCTTCCAATTCATGAAAATGCTACGATGTTCAAGAAAGAATAAAGAAACTTGATTCTAACTACAGGAATTGCTAGAACTGCTGCATGTAAGGGAATGAAATATTAAGGCTGACAATGTTAACACAAAGACAGCAGTAGAACATTATTTTAGACATTAGATTACATTTCAGTGTATTTGTGCCACTCCCTGACTGAATGCATTTTGCATTTGCAAGAATGAAATACAAAGAAGGGCAGAGACAGGCAGGAGGCTCTACTCCCATCCCTTCAGTCTTGTGGACAACTCATCAGCATTTCATGTGGAGCCTAAGAAGTCATATAGAGTTCACAAAATTGAATTACCTCTCAAATTGCCCTTTTGACTATTTTAATGCTTTCCTCTCTCTTCAGAAACTGTCCTCTAAAGCCATACCACTTGCCTAATCAGGTTTCCTATTGTCACACCTGCCTTCAAAGTAAAGTGCATTAGAGATGCATCCCTTCATCTGTTTATACAAATAAGCATGATGCGTGCTTCCAGTATATTCTGAATGACAGCCTTTTTGCCATGGTGAAGTGATGGAATACTTCCTGGCCAATCAGAAACTCTTTTGCTGCCCACTACAATTGGTCAGTGTGATGTAATTTGGTTTTCTTTAATGAGATGGAATCATCTTCCCATTCTCTCTGAGAGTCTTAATTTAGAGCAACAGACCAGCTGTCACTTAGTGCAATTCCCCTTTTTCTTATTCAACCAGACGGCAATATAATTCTGTTACTCTTTATTGAAAAACTGTTGTTCTCTGGAATAATTTTAGAAGACAGAGTATATCTGGGGGCTGTTATCTTTAGCAAATTGTGCTTAATGACAATGTTAGGCAAGCAGAGGTACTTTGAATCATTATGCATATTTTTTCTGTATTTTATTTCTAGTTAAAATACCTGTTTTATCATATTTCTACTCTGCAAAACATATTTCATATGAGTAAAATAGATAGATAACAGTAATTGCTCCAAGTTTTAGATTTTTTCCCTTCTTATGTCTTTACAGTTCATTGTTTTTAAGTTTCACTGTTCAGGATATGTGGTTGAGTATAAAGACATATAGGGTGTATTAAGTGGTAGAAAGTAATCTTATAAACAAAAAATTGAGAGCACTTCTTCACACCCACCTTTATTTTTCTACTGCTAGTTGTTTCACAGGCTTTGAGGTATGCTACAGCATACTACTATATAAATAACAGCTCTGTGCAAACTGTTGTTACTTGGCATACTTATGAAGTCTCTTTTTCATTTGTTATTGTATGGAAAGTGAGATTACTGTAGGAGTTTAACTTCAAAAAACTATTTAAATACTGAGAGCTGGTCTCAGACATTCACTGAACATTACTACACTTTCACCACATGTGAAAACTTCCTGAAACTGCAGATAAAGTGGATGAAGGCTCTGAGACCTTGACAGTTTGGAAGACATAACTCTGTAAACAAAGGACCCAACAAGAAGAAAACACAAGTCTGACATTGGACCTAAGGGAAGGAAGGGAAAGGTTGTAGAGGAATAGAAGTAATTTAAAATGTATGGAAGAGAAATTTAAAAGAAAAAAAGAACAAAATAAAACAACAAAAAACCAAACCCAAAACAGTGGGAGAAAAAGACAGGGATATTCAGGCAATAAATTCCACTGAGCTCTAATCTGAGAGAGAAGAAGATGCAGGTAAGTGTTTAACACTGTCTTGCTCTCTCATCACTCCCACATATTCAAACTCCAGGACACTCACCAACTCAATAATTTAGGAATTTTTTTCTTCTATTCTTGTATTTCCTCATTTGATCCCTTAGGCCCTAAACCAAAAAACATCAAATATTTTTTATTTCTTCTACAAGAGTTTAACAAGCATTACTTTTTTTGCTTGTGTGCACAGCACATCTCTTTTAAATGCAGTTCAAAAGCTGTACCTGCGGATGATCTTTACTCTTTTTGTTATAATCATAGCAAAGACAGGAATACAGCATCCAGTGTATTTTGGTCTGACTGATGCTGGATGAAGGGTCATGTTCTTTTCCCTGGGGGTAAGCATCACACCAAAATATCTCTTACAACTGAGTCTCATTTGATTCTAGTTCTCTCAAGAACGATAAAAATCTGCCAGTCTTTAGCCTCTTTTCACATTGTGAATAAAATGCTAGAATTCTCTGGCAAAAAAACCCAACAACAAACCAACAAAACATTCCTCCAACTTAATTGTTCATGGTACCTCAGACATTTGAATATTGCCTTGTCATTAAGGAAGCTGAAGTGAAAATACTCATGTTCATATTCATCTAAGGTGAAAGATTATTAAACTATAAAAATGGATCTACTTCTCTAGGACTGAAGAAGAAAAACCAGTTGTGGCTTGCATTGCTTACATTAACTGTAAGATTTATCCATCATTTCAGTTCTGACTTCTATTACTACAGAATTTGCATACTGATATGTAGAACATGACAGGGTATTATGATTTGTTTAAGAAAAGGCATAAGAAATATGCAAGATGTGCTGTAGGTCCTGGGTCACTTTGATGATATAAGTAATGGTCTGAGGTGAATAATGATGCTTAGGTTTAACAAAAGAGCACAAAATAGACTTTATTCTAGATATGAGAAGGACTATCCCACAGACCAGGGAGATTACCCAAACGTCTTTTTTGCTTTGCATTCCCTATATCTGATGCCTTGTTGAAACAGAGTGGTAGCAGAACTAGAGTGTTGTTAATAGGCATATAATAGTGTTGAATTAGTGGCAGTGGTAGCAAAACTGGAAGTAGAAATTACAGACTGTTCTTTTTTACTAGTAAGACTGAGGCTTGTGACTTGGATGTTAGCTATGTCAGGAAAAGCAAAGAGCTCCAGAAACAAGAAATTTTTTTTCTTTTTTTTCCTATGAGCAGGGCCTTCACCCATATCTGATGATTTTATTTGAATATTTCATTGGCTCAAACACAGTTCTGTGAATAGGGATTCCAACCCTTTCCCCTGCCCCTTCCTCTCCCTTCTCTCCCCTGCTTTTCTCTCTTCCTTTTCCTTCCACTTCTTTCTCTACTCTTCCTCTTCTTTTTCTCTGATAAATTTACCAATTTCAGTAAAAAGAGGATTAGTAGACAAATGGTAGCATTATGCTAGAAATGGATTTGAAGTGATTAGTTCATAAGGTAAGATATGTAGGAAAATATTCATAAGATCTGTGTAACAAGAAGAATGAAAAGCAGAGAACAGAAATAGTACAGGAAAACTCCAACCAAACAAGCTCATTGTCTAAAAATGCACTGTAAAGCCAACACTCTGTCCTGACGTGTGTTAAGGTGAAACATGTAAAAAGTTAGGGGCCCAAGAATTATTTATAGCTGTGCTTTAAGAAACTAGTTACATAACTTTTCATTGGAAAAATAATAGATTTAGGAAGTTAGCTGTCTTAAAAAAAATGTAGCTTTGATCACATATAAAACAGTACTTCAGTTTCTTAATTTTCCAAATGGAAACAGTACTGCTTATAATTCGAAATAGTATTCTGTAGATAAGTGAAACTTGCTGTTCAATGACATTTGGCATATTTGTTTGAAATTTTCAGATGAGAATTGTTGTCTTAGAGATAAATATTTTCTGCTTGTTTTTACACAGCTACAAAGAACTAGATGATAAAATACATATAAGACTCTCAGCTCTCTGAATCAGCTGATCTTACAGAAGCCAGTGGGACTTATAGCCTTGAGATCACCTCTTTGTAGAATCAAGACCATCAGGTGAAACCAGCCCTAATAAACTTTCTGACTGTAGCACTTCTTTGTCATATAAGTCTAACTGTGAACATTTAAATAAACTTTATGAATTTTATGTAGGACTCCTGCTGGCCCATAACACAACTTCAAAGTTAGCATGTGCTAATTATGCAAATGTAGCATTCACAGCAGCTACTGGTGGGACACTTATAGTTATAAACTGATCTACACTTCTAATGCCATGGTTTCTCTTCTGGGATAAGTGACAAGTTATACAGTAGGATCTTAGATGTCTGATTATAACCTGTTTTAGCAGTTATCTGTTTTGGTACAAATCCCTAAATAAAATAGCTTTTAGAGTGAGAATCCCTTTTTTGTCATTAAAAACATAGTGACTATGGAAAGATGTGGAAAAATACTTAACAATCAGCCTTTTGGCAGATGCTATGATAGATATTTTTGATAATTTTCATTATTATAAAGATCAAATTATTTATGAATAATAATGGTGATATTGGTGGAGGTTAATTATGTCATTGCAGGTGGTGTTCATTTGAAGAGCTATGAGAGTACAAGCTATGCAGTACTGCTTACTCTTAGAGAAGCAGACAATACATAGTGCAGAATGAGCTATTGCCTTACTATCTTTCTTCAATTTAAATGTAATTTATTAGCACCAGTTAAACAGAGCAGTAAGCAAAAATTACTTTGCTAGTGCTGACCTGTAGAAATTCTAATTTCAACAAAGCACTTCTGTCACCAGCAATATGATTGGAAAGTTAAGGCTGTACAGACGAATAAAGGATAACACAGCACAGGCTCAAAAACCAGCAAACAAATGAGCTGACTGAAGGTGAAACTAATTTTATTTTTTCAGAAATGTTGATCAATTGTCTGGTAGTGGGCTTGTCAGGAGAAACTTTATGGGAATCTTCCTCTGTTTATGCTGCCTCTGGATATTGCATGTTTATAAAATAGTCCTCCAACTGGTATTCTATAGACTCTAATATTTCTATTTCATAGTATCCCAGCTATGAAATAACACCTCAGCTATCCCAAGAGAGTTATGTTATTTCTTTCCATTTCAAGCTCTTAGGTTGGTTTAGGGAACCTTGTTTTCTTCCTCCACTGTGCAAAAATTGTCATATTCCTTATCCTTCCATGAAATGCTTCAGAGTGCAAAAATGGCTCGACAAGAAAATGGTTCAGGACTTGTTTTGTGCTCTTCCCCATTTCACAGCGTGTAAGAACAGTCAATGTTTATAAATCACATATGCTAAGCACATAAGCCCAGGGGTGAGTCTATGTGCACAATCTGTCCTTTAATTCAGACACATCTTGTAATGTTCATTTAGATTTGTCCCATTTTGATACCCATCTGAATATTCCTCTAAATAATTCAGTTGCATAACCTATCAATTTTTTTGGTATAATGGTCATTTTTCCTTGGTGATTTCTCTTGCGGTGTATCCATACTGCAGTGGAGTTTGAAAAGTATGGAAGACAAATTTGCATACCAGACATTTGCAAAAACTTGTAAAGTTCCAGGTTTATTTCCAGCTAAATAATCTTTTGCCACCATAAAAAATTAAATCATGAGTATTCTTGTTATTCTTACACAGCATCCTGAGCAGTTACTGAAATGTGTGTGTTGCAAGGGATAAATATCCGGTAGTATTTCAGATGGGCCAGAGAAGTAAGCAAATGTGTAAAGTCGATTTCTAATCTCTCTCCTTATGGACCAGGAAATGCAGGTATATGAGTTGTCATTGTTGAAGTTAAGTTAGGTGTATGTTTTGCACATGGCTATAAAAAATAGACAGTTTTAATGGAGTTGTATTCATGAGTCATATCTGTTTTATAGGACATACCACAACAAATATTTCAAAAATTGCTATTGGGAAAAAGAAAAAAAACCCTCCACATCATTTGCAGGAAAATCCCCATACCTCTTGGCAATGTCAAGCATTGTTCAGAAGATAGATCTATCAAATACCTGCAATCTTTTCTGAAATTACAGTAGTTTAGATAAGAATTATATATACCTTTATAATCCTTTTGAGCTAACTGGAACAATCATAAGTACTTCAGAAGCTGCCCCAACACTTTATTGAGTGTAGGTAGATGGTGTTCATGGTTCCTAAATACTTAGGAAAGTTTTGTTTTTAATAGAGAGAAAAAAAATAAAAAACCTACTTTCCAAACCAAAGTAGCATTTGCCATTAACTTGGTCCTTGGTTCCTTAAGTGACAATGAAAAATCCAGCAAGAAAGCTCATAGTTTCCTGTCATCTTCAGTTAGACTTGGAAAATCTCATCTCTTCCAGTCCTCATTACTTCTTCATTTATCTGATAGCTGTGTGAATTGGTATTCTTTTCCTTAAAGCATCAACTGCATGGAAAAATGGGAACCATCTAAGATTTGAGAATCGATGCAAAGTATTGACAGGTTGTGAGGTACAAAACTGCACAGATAATGACTACTAATAGAGAGGGAACTATTCTAGTAAAGTGACTTTACCAGTGCATCATACTGTTTTTCTTTATAATTCCAGCCAGTTCTTTTTCTATTTTCAACTAAACAATGAGAGGAAACAATGTTGTATTTTTAAAATTTTCTTTACCGCTCAGAAGAATGCTTGGTTTCTGGTCTCAAGAGAATGATCTGCTAATCCTGATACCATGTTTCACCCCCTAGCCTGTTTACATGCATACTGCTGTGACTGGCATACAACTGATGCTCTTGCTTCCTGAGATACTGTCACTCACCACTGAGATTATGCAGCATTAAGAAGGTTAAAATGGTTCAGTATTGTGGAAAGTTGAGACTTGTTCTTGAAAATTGCTTCATGAAGACTTTAATTGGATTGGGGATGGATGTGTATGTTGGTGTGTGTGCACTTTGGAAGCTTTCAGTAAAGGTATATAATAATCTTTCTCCATTAATATTGTTTCCGAGTGTCTATTTCCACAGGTATTTAGGCAACAACTGTAAAAATACTACTAATGTTGAATTGAAAATAGATAATATCAAAGAGACAGCTGGCAAGATATTCTAAATTAGGACCTTGTTGCAACAAGAAGGGTGCATTGAGATTCAAGAACTCTTTAGAGAACTGCGTTGTTGCTCCTTCAGTGTAGCCCACATGACCGGAAATGAAAAGCTGTTTTTACTCATTTTAGCTCCTCTGGTTGTTTTCACAACACTCCTATTCTTTGTTTAGGTTATATTAGTTGGTGCTCACCTAGAAATATTCCTGATCTAGAAAATGCCTTCTGTGTTTAGCATTTATAAGTATTTTTAATACATTTTGTTTTCCACAGTATGCTTCCTAGTGTTCAAAGGCATCATAGCCATTTAGTTTCCAGTACATTGTGTTGAAAGCCAATCCTGCTAATGTGTACTACTTGCAATTTTTGTGTGAATAGTAGTCAGAAATGTTCTTTTATCTTTACCTTTATATCATTCACAGTTAAATGGCTGGAGGGATTACATTTTTTGCAACTTTTCATAGTCACAGTAACTTGCTAATAGCTTACATTTTCTCCTCCCTTCTCATCTGATTTAAACTAATAGTATCAAATTATAAACAGTTAAGTTCTATGCAAAGATGGAATTAATGCTTTGAGATACCTGTTGGTATCCTGTACGTATGAAGTCAAAGGAAAGTTAATTTTAAATGAAGAAAGGTTTCAATAAGATTTGAGGAGGTACACTCATGAAAAAGGTAATTTAACGAAAAAAATCCACACAGACTAATAACATGCACAGTAGGGCGTAAGTTTAGACCTATGAATATGACATATTTATACATACACTCTGAGCTGGAAAAGCTTTTTTTAGAGAAATGAGAATAACAGCTTCAAAATTTCAGCTTTGCTTCAGTACTCCAGCCTTAGTAATGCTGCAAGAATCCAAAGATCAAAAGAATCTATGTTGTGTGAATCAGACATTCAGCTGACATAAATCAGGACTGATCTGTTTAAAACAATGAGACTACTGAGCTACACCAGCTGTGGATGTGGCCTCCTGTTTTTAATGCTAAAGAACAAGTTACTCTGTGCTACATTCTAAACTGCATCCAGTGTATTTATTGATGACATGCTTGTCTGCAGGGCCAGAGGTTTCCGGTTGGGCAGCCAGCTTTCTAAGCAGAGAAGCAGGATCCAGGCTGGGAGATGGTAGAGTATTCTGCTCTTCCTGTCATGATCTGGATTCAATATGCTTTCAGGCAGGCAAGGGGAAGCAGCAGCTATGTGCCATGTTTTTGCACTCGTCCTGCTCCCTGTCTGTTCCTGAGTAGTGTCTGGCAAAAGGGTAGGGGAAAGATCATTGCCATCAGAAATTTGCAGTGACCATCATAATCTTCTTGGATCAATAAAGGAAAAACATTGATGTCTTTATTGATCAGCATGCTATCTTCCCTTAACCATTACCCATCATATGACTGCATATGCATACATTATATAATGGAAAGTGAGCCATGACACTTTTTTTAAAATAATATAAATGGAAGTGGACTTTTTTCTGAGGTGATTTTTTAAAAATCTAAGGGGACATAGATAGTAAACTGTGTTGCACCTCTGCGTATATCTTCGTGGTCATCTACTGATCACTCTACCATGCATGATGAAGATACACAGAAACAGGCTGTCAGGGTTCTCAAGAGCTGCCTAATCTGTCCTTTTCTGAAGCAAGATGGATATTGCCAGCTAGACAAATGAGACACATTAACTTTAACTATATTAATAAAGAAATGCAGATGTGAAGGCTGCAGTCTTCTAGGCAATATGAGAAAGTATTTTGCAGCTCTTGCTGCCAGAAAGTATTTGGTAATGGCCAGCTTAAATTTCATTGTGAAATTACTAGCATATCCATGACCAAGAGAATAAGCTTGTTTCTTTCTTATTTGTGTCAGTCTACTCTCTCTCCACTGTCAGTATTTTCTGCTTGAGAATGAAAAAATCTTCATTCTCCAATTTTCATCAAAAGATGAGAAAGTCTGACCATTCTCTTTGGTGTCCATTACCCTTGTGTCATTCTCTAAAAACATCCCTTCAGACATGGCACAGAATTATAACATAACCTAGGAACAAGAAGGATTTTACTAAATGAAATTTATGTCTATGGAACAGCTCTTTACTTTTGTGGAATTACATTATATATGAAAAATTAACACCTTGGCTGCATCAAGAGCTCGTAGAAAGAGAGTACTATAGAGTTTCTTTAGATGAGTAGCTACTTGTCTTCCTCCCTGTTTATTGTATTCATCAGAGCTAAACAAAAACATATGATTTTTCTTCATTATGCGCAAAGATTAATTTCATGTAAGGGTGTTTTGGGGTTTTTTTACAGTAGATTTTTTTTTTATTCAGTTGTTTACTAAAATGGTGAGGTTGAGGATGGGGGAAATCAAGTCTTATTAGTACTGGGTAAATGTTCTAAAAGATACCAGGAAGGTAGATAGCAGATTACAAATGAGACATTTCTCATACTGATGAAATAATTGAAGAGGAAGTTGTGAGACTTTCACTTGACAAGTCCTTGTGGCAGTGCATAAATAATAATTCCTATTAATAAGACATATAATGTTTCTCAACATGTGTCCTGATCTGCAACTATTATGTTAATAAACATAGCTAATCAGTTTAATGTGGTTAGAGTGAGACAAGGAGTGAATGCCAATACAGAGATAACAAGAAAGGAATCTTTATACAATTTTTTCTCTGGTAAGGAAAATCTGAGAATTGATCTGTGGTTAATGAATACAGATTCAGAAAAAATCTCTGAAAAGACATTTTTTACATTAAGAAAAATAGTATTTTATATTTAAAAAAAGAATGTGATTTTTTTCTTTATATAACTGTAAGGTGTTAGTGCCTCTTTTCACTCTAAATTATTGGCAATGTTCAATAAATAGCAAGTAGATTTTGACTTTTTCAGAGGAAGTTTAGAAAAGCTCAAAGCTCTTACTTCCTTGTACTATCTTGAAAATTTGTTAGGCTTCTCGTCTACCTATTATTTTTCTTGTTTTAATTTACCCTTTCTTGGGAACGGTCATATCATTGAAGTGTTGAAATGACCTTCTATGGGCTGATGACTGAAGAAGCTGACCACAAATGAGTAGGGATGTTGTTACTGAAAAAGACTGTGCTTTTTTTCATTTTTGAAAAAGTTTAAATCTTCAACTTACTTTTTATCTCATTACCTGGACTATTTTACTTTCAGCTGAGGGGATAAAGTATGCATAAACATCAGCAGCAGATTCTGCTGTGGTTTACCTTTATATAGTAAAGTGAGGAGATCATGCAGTACAATGAACTTCTGGACTGTTTGAACAGATAGACACAGTATTAATTTTTACATCTTATTTAGTAAAACCCACATACTTTCAAACATATCAAAGACAGAAATATGCCTTTAATAAAGAGATGTGATCTATTGAAAGGCTACAGGACAAACTTTCTCTCCATTTATTTCAAATACATTTCATTAGGTTTTGCAGTCTTGCAGAGCTACACTAAAACAGAAAAAAGTGAAATGCAAAAGACCAATTAGGTCACCTAGTCTGTCCCTCAGCTGGTCAGTAAGAGATTGTTCCCCACAGTGTTAAATAATCATTTTACATAATTATTCAACCCTGAAGAACGACCGATCAATTCAGTCTCTCAATTAATGAAACATTCTGGGAGTCTTTTTTGAATAAATAGGGTAGTTTTCTTTCCTAAGTAAGTGAGCTATTACAACTCAATGAAGAAAAATGAAACTTAAATGCATTAAAAAGAAGATTGTTAAATGAAGTTCTGACAAAAATCAGGGCTTTACCATTCTTTGAAGATTCCAGGATGGGATTGCAGGAAGCACTTAGTATGGAGGAGTCAAGTGTATTAGTGTTGCGAATTAAGTAGGCAATTGAGAATTAGCATTTTCTTTCCACCTACCAAAATGGCTTTGTGAATTATATGTCTGATGACAAGAATCCTCAGTTCTGGGTATCTTGGTTTTTAGACTCTCCAGGTTGTCACCTAACACAACAAGTTTTATTTTTCTCAGTTTGTACTTTTAGTGAATATTTCCCAGAAGACTGAAGGACAATGTGAATTAATTAAGTACACTATGCACAAATTGTGAAATCACATTTTGCCCTAACAGAATATTGTCAACTGTTCTGTTGGGTTATTGGGATACAAGCAAGCTATACACTGCCTGCTCATATTTCATCCAGCAGATTTGTTTTCCTGTAGTATTTCTCCATCCTGAATATTCATTTCCTGGTTAAATCAGTATAGAGGAGAACTTAATAGGGCAGAATCTATGTTATTCTTATTGCCTGAAGTTGATGCATACATCACAGCATAGACATATTCCTGCAACTAACTGAGATTCTGTTTGGCTTGAAGATCTACCACTTTCACACTCTTAGTGTTCTTTCAGTTTTGGACGGAATTTTGACCAAATCTCTTGCTTTACAAAAGCAACTTTTTTGTGACTTGATGAGGATGTCTTTTCCAATCAGATCTATTCTTCTAAATTGCTTTCCCTTTTAATGTGAACTCTGCTGAGAGTAAGTTTTCCAGGCATCTGGACTGACAATCTTTATCTTCAGTCCTTAAATATACCTGTATGTTCTTTCCTAGTAAATGTAATTAGGAGTTTTGTCTAAGTAAAGATGAAAGAATTGTTCCTTTGGTATTTACATTATTTCCCCAATGAATCCTCATTGTTGTGTATATATGTAGCCTACCTACATTTATAATGCAACTTTACAACCAGTACCACAAGTCCAGGTAATATTAATATATGGAATGTCGGGAGATCCTTCACTCTAGGCAACTGATATTGTAGCTGCTTCTGAGTGCTTTAATGTGTGTCTTTACCCTTTATCTGCTTGTATGCTTTTGAAAAGATTAGCTTCTGTAATTATTAATAGTCTCTATGTATTAAATGTAGATGGCTGAAGAATTCCTGGCAGTAAACAAAGACTGGGCATGTCAAAGGGTGCTGAATTCAAGACTTCAGACTTGTTGCTCATTCTGAAGGTCACCAGAGAAAATTTAGAAAATTAAGTATTTAGAGGCATTTGTTTCCTTAATAGTATTGAAGATTGGTTTGTTTTTGTTTTTGTTTTGTTTTGTTTTGTTTGATTTTTTGTTGTTGTTGTTTTTGTTGGTTTGTTTTGTTTTGTTTTGTTGGGTTTTTTTACTTAGAGTGTTAATGCTTTAAAAATTTCCTGGGCTTGTCAATGGGTTAGCCGTTGCAATTACTTGCCACTGATGTAAACAACCATCACTGCTAGCTTTGACAATTACCAAATGTGCATTTATTGTGAGATTCCAGACTAACTATGAAATTAATTTTTTCTGTTTCTTTGTTCAATGTGAAGAGGTTTGAAATTGTATAAAAAAATAATCTAACTAGAAGTTCTCAATTATAAATGAATATTGGAGACACTAAGCTGGCCGATGCAATTTAGAGTAGCCTTCAGGTTTATTTATGTTGCATATCTCAAACAGACAGGTATGTTGGAATGATGGAGATGACTAAAACTTCATTAACCCTTGTGTTGTTACACCATCTGGAGACTAGGAGGCTTTGAGTGTCTGCCTTCCAGTATTCACAGAATTTTCTCCTTCACCTATACAATAAAACCAGGAAAGTTCCATACCACTTTTATTCTAGACAAATAAATTTTCCAGATTTTTGCCAGGAGTTCCTTTAGGTGATAAACTTTTAAACCTTGTATTCTATCTTTTTTCTTCTGGTTGCTTTAATTTGCACATAATTATAACAAATGTGTCCACTACTGCAATGTCTTTGGCTATACCTATATTGTTAAATTAAACTGTGGCATAGCATGTTCCTGGGTAGCAGGACACTTTTGGCACAGTCCTTTTAGCACAATGTTTACAAAAAGCACTTTTCCAAACAACTTTAAGACATGATTCATGAAAGAGCAAATGGCAGGAACAATTCCCAGTGAATAACCAAATGAAGTCACATGGTTTAGAACGCTGCTGGAGTCAGATGATAAACTAAATGTGCAGAAATATGGTGGAATTAGAGTGGTCTGTATCTACAAAATAATATCTAGTGAGAATGTTCTCTGTGAAAATGAGAACATTTATTATTAATTATTTTAATTACTACAGTTTTCATTTAAGTTTCTTCCTTTTACTTCCTATTGGTTTAAATCCTGACATGTGGCAACAAATCTATTTCCTGCCTGGGCGTGGCTACTCCTGAGGAACCCATTCAGGTGAGTGAGGAGTGGGTCAGGCTCATTAGCAGGTGCTGGGGAGGATATATAAGAGCCTCCAAAGGAGCGACTTGGCTATTTCCTGCCTGGGCGTGGCTATATAAGAGCCTCCAAAGAGCATGGGTGACAGCAGTTGCTTGTGCACCCAACAGGAGTGGGCAAACAGGGGTGTGGCAGGGCTAGCAGACAGGGCACAAACAGCTCTTGTAGGTGAGTTTGTTGTCGGGGTTTTTCTGCTGTGTTGTGTTGTTGTTGTTGGTTGATTGGTTGGTTGGTTGGTTTTGTACAGAGAGAGTGCTCAGGCCTTGGAATGGCCTGCCCAGAGAGGGAGTGGATTCCCCATCCCTGGAGGTTTTTAAACTGAGATTGGCGGTGGCACTGAGTGCCATGATCTGGTAAAGGGACTGGAGTTGGACCAAGGGTTGGACTTGATGGTCTTGGAGGTCTTTTCCAAGCCAATTGGTTCTATGATTCTATGATCTGTTATAGTCTCATTTTCTAATTGTTTATGTTTCTTGACTATTGTAGCTCCAATTGTTGACATATTTTTAAGGACAGCCTGTAAGAATAAGGTGTCAAGCACATTCATGAGTGTCCTTTTTTTTGGCTGACACTTTCACTGTCAGTAAAATTATTGTTTGCTTCTCTCTTCCAGAATGGGTGGTAAGGGTCAATTTGAAGAGTGCAATTTGACCTGCATGAGTGATCAAACAATTATATCCTCAAAGACTCATTATATTTACATCATGACATTAAATTTTCATAAATTATGTAAGTTTTATATTGGGCACGTGTGTTACATGTCAGTTGTTTTTCCATGTTTTTAATACATGCAGATACAGTATGATATCCTGTAACATGTATCTATGTTACAGGTGTCAGTCTTTCTCTTGCAATATCCTTTTATCTATTACACTTCAGAATTATCTGAAAGTCCTTGAAATTAGTAGCCAAATGCAGTAATTGTGCTGATCAGAACTCTTTCCAAACCAGAAGAAATGTCTCCAGAACACTAATTATGAACCTTGCCCACCATCTGTAGTGCAAATGCTATAACAAAAAGTCTTTTGTTGACTTGGAATGTCTATTATGGTAAAGTAGTGATTATTGTTTGCACAGATAATTTCAGATCTATGCAAAAATTTAAATGTCTTCCTCCCAAAATGCATATAAATCCAATTTGTTATCGAAAGAAAAGTGCGTAATAGAAGAATCTGCACAGAAATCCATGTGCAAAGAAAGACTGTTTAGATTCAGTGGTTGCACTCCAGTTTAAACAACTCAGCTTGATTAGCTGGTAGAATATTAGTTATGCTAGATTATAGGACCTGAAAACCGTTTTGCTAATTAAGAGATTCAATTAGGGAGATCTGTTCAGCTGTGGCTTGCAGATATGTCTTATTTTCAGGCAGACAGTTGCTAAATGTCAAACAATTCTGAACCAAATTTTGTCAAGTCTCTAGTATCTATATTCAACATCTTTGTTAAACTATAGAATTTCCTGTGGTTGTTTCCATTAATTACAGTACCATAAGAAAGCAGAGAATTATCTTTAAGGGCAAGTTGATATCTTGTTAGTTTTTTGTTATACAGATTGAAAATTAGCTATTTATAAAATTAAGCCAAACAGCCCATACAAAACAGTCCCTCCTGTCCTTACAAAATATATAACAAATGGAAGAAATACATAGAGGGTTTTTTCAGTTTTCTTACCTTAACTGAATTTTGTTTCAAGAAAGGACAGTCAGCAGTGGAAAAGTGTTGACAAAACTCTGAAGACTGAAGTTAGCAGGTGACAGTAAGGCCAAAGCAAAAGACAAGAGGGAAGGACACAATGACAATGCGTGATTCAATTATATCTCAATACACACGGGCCCCATGGCAGATGGACCTTAGGACTTGAACAATGGGGCCAGTTCTGCGCACACTGTGCCTCATCTAAAACATCCACTGCCCAGGCTGGAAGGGCACACCCACGTGGGGAGAGCCCTGCCCAAATCTTCGTTCACAAAGTCTGGCCATACACAGACGGGCCACACCTTCCCTCCTTTGAAGTGATCATTCTCAAACACTTTTTCTTATGAGAGTTAGGAAAATAGCTAAATTGTGACTTTTGAGATTTTGAAGTAGACAACTAGTGAAAAGTTATCAAAAGGATGCTGAATTAGAATTGTTGCTGGGAAACACCCATCCACAATGTTAACTACTACAGATGTAATTCTTTCCAGTCTCTGAGGTACACATATGTGTAAGTTGACTAATAAATTTCTATTTGATTTAATGTTATGGTTTATAAATTAGAAAATCTCCAGAGCACCTAAAAACCTGCTTTTTTGAATGAATAGAAATATTTATTAGGGGAATTTAAAGATGAAAAATCCTATATAAAACAGAAATATAAAACACATTTTCATAATGCTGGAGCCAACACTTACTTTCTCTAAATTCTTTAATTGTTTCTGAAATGTAAAAGCTCCATAATTACCTGCCTTTTTTGACTGCATACTGTTTCAGTCTAGCAGCAGGTACAGGTGTGAGGAAGTATGGTCTTGTATGACTCTTAGTCCGAACATAAACAGGAAGCAGGCAAATATTAATGATATCCTTGGAATTAAATTTATACACTGGGAGTTCAAGAAGAATGCTCAGAAAAGCATTTCTTGATACCAAAATGATACCTACTCTCAGATTATTAGAGTGAAGCTTTATTATTGTGAATGGACAACTGGCTTCTTCTTCAAGCTCTATAATTTGGACTCAATTGCAAAAGGGAAAAATGGAAGGAGGAACAAAAATGGGAAAAAAGTTCAGATTTTTAAAAATCAAAGCAGAGGCATAACATAGAACTTTACAGTGGAAAAAGCAATTTCAAAACCTGCTCAGTTCCAGCTCAGATAAGAACAGCCTGCTGATAAATTAAAAATAATGTTTCAGTGGTATGTCTTTAAAGTACAGGGATTTATTGTTTTAAAGTAACTTGGACGACAGGGAAAGAAGGAAACAAGGAGAAAATATGGAAGATTAGCAAATAAAAGTATTGTCTTGAAACAGAATTTAACTTATTTGAAAATGTCAGATGAAGGAGTCTGTGAATTAATATTCTAATATTATTATCATCAGTGTGAATAAAGTCAGCAGGAAGAAGATACATAAAGAAAGATTTACCAGAGATAAACACACACTGGAATATTCCATGTAGACAAGCAGTGGTTAAAAAAGGACAGATATATCAAGTTTGCAAAACCTTCTGTGAGAGTGGTATGAAAAATTTATTAGACTGATGAGTAACAGAACTTTTAGGTACTGATTGCTACTCAAATCTGCAGCAAGAATTTTAAATTATACTCACAGAGAACTAACTGATTGTTCACAATGGGAAAAACTATAATTTTGATTTTGTTATGGTGAACTGAAATTATCTTTGTAGAAATATTATTGGAAGTTTAAGAAAATCATCTGAATGTTAAATTTCCCAAAGATAGTAGCATTAAGCTTCTGTAGTACAAAGCTTAATTTAGCAAAGAGCAGATTGATTGACTCAGATAAAAACCCTCAAACTAGTAAGCCCTCTTTGCTTATTGTTTAGACTTTCAAACATTTGATAAATTTATTTTTATGATTTTAGATGGCAGAGACTCATTTTCATTAAATTTGTTTACCATAATTATGGAAGGACTGTCACAATAACCATTAAGTTTGATACATTTGTGTGTGTGTTCCCAATTCTCTCTGCCTCCCAGAATTTTCATTCCAGCCATGAGTGCTGGTGTTCCTTAGTTGTACATCTGGTACAATGTTTCTGACAGCAACATCACTCCTCAGGGACTGAATGTGCCATCTGTATGACACACTCAGGATCTAATGGTTTAAGAGCTAGAGACGCATAACTGCCCGAAAAAGTACATTTTCTGGGTTGCTATGTTTTTGGTCTCTAATCCACATTTTGCCAAAAGAGTATTTATTGCACATTGTTACAGCTCTGTGTACCTTAATTTTTAAGTATGAGAAAGGAGGAGAAGACTAGCATCCAGTATGCTCTTATTATATCTAGCTACAGGCAAAATTAAAGAAGGGAAAGATTAAAAAAACCCTCACAAAACAGGACCCCAGGAGGTACTACTCTCCTCAGCAGAAGAGTTGATTCTAATAGAAATGTAATGTGAAATCATTTTGTGAGAGGAAGAGTGTACAAAGAGGTGTTTAGCATTGTCTATAAAACATGCAAGTGTCACCTTAAGCTACAGTAGTTAAAGAGATGAACCACCATTTCCCAAGTAAAGAAATATTAGATTTCAAATGAAAGTCACATTAAAATATGCTTTTGTAGATATTTCTTACTGCTTCAATCAGGACTTCAGCAAGACTTTTGCACTTACCTGAACTTCAGTGTGATTATGAAGTACTGAAGATATAGGAAAACATAAGTCAGACTGAGCCTGGTGAAACTTTATAAATCTAACCCCTTTCTTTGTAGGCCAAGGAGAAAGCATCATTTATGAGGATCTAGTCTGATACAGGGGAGAACACTTGAATTCTAGGTGAAAAAAGAAAAGTGTTGCTGGAAGGTAGGAATATTTCAGATGGTCTTTCATGTTTTTTACTTGTTTTTCTGCTCCCAAATTCCTGCTGTTCATTAAGAACCAGATTTTATTCATTGCTTGCATTAAGGATTGTAGATACATACTTGCTCCAGAAGAAGGCATGTACACAAGATGTCTATTAGTTATGACTTTTTCTTAACATTCAAGATGGAGACTTCTAGTTAGCAATGCAGTTTTACATTGTAGTAGCTGCAGTGGCAGTCCTGGGCTATTTTATTTTTCTAATGACCCTGCCTGTGGGTTATTTTCTCCTTCAGCCTTTTTAGGCAGTAAAACAAGGAACATTTCTTTTAAAAATGTATGGCTCAGATTCTTGTGACTTTGCTCCATGGAGAGCAATTTTAAAATAGTAATAGAATGGAGAAATGTTTTTCTCTAAAGAACAGGTAGTGGAAAAGTTGCCTATGTGATAATTTGCTAGTCAACATTATTATTGCACAGGAATTCATAATGTAAGAAAAACTGTGGAAGAAAAATGTAATTGAAACATTCAATGTCAAAGTTGTCAGTCCAGGTTTTAAATATTACAATTCAGTATAAAATTTAAGAGTTTTACAGCTTATCCTAGATTTTCCTTACACCAAAATAAATCTATTTAGGGAATTATATACTGCAACATTTGTGTAGGTAAACTAATTTAAATATGACTACTGATGTAAGCTCTGTATTAAAATTTGGCATTAGTGAAACAACTGTAGTTATTATTAGTCCTGCTGTTTTGTTTTGTGTTTTAGCTTTTGTGTCAGATCACTTTTGCTTCTCTGTATTTCAGTTCTCTGGTGTAACGATGAAGTGGATTTTGAAAATCAATCGATGATTCTGAGTGCCTTGCTCTTTTTGGGAACAAAATTTAAGAACACATCATGAAGGCAGAAGAAATTTAGTATTCAATATTTAGTCTGCAATAAAGGGCTCATTTGCAGTCTCTTAAATTGTGCACCTGAAAATAAAATCACTATCACTTATAAATCAAATTTGAGAACCTTAGAAAACATTATGCTCACCAGAAGGAATACTGGAAACAAAATCATAACTAGTAATTAGAACAGTTCATTGTTTCTTTTTAGCATGATACTTTGGAAAGATGAATGCTTGAAAGGGCCATGCACATGCGATAAATTGTTATGTTAGTTCCTTCAGTGGAAAAATTCATGTTCATGCTGTGATTCCACCTTCTTTCTGTCTGCTTCTTTTTTCTTTTTTTTTTTTTTTCTGAAATGAAGGACAAATGTATATTACACAGATGTGTGGGGTAAATCATTCCTATTTGGAATGAGCTAATATTCTCATTAGAAGTTTATTGTTGCTCTCCTATGTCATTTGCACTTGGACTGTCATCCAAAGGAACTGGAGCCATAAAGGTAGGTATAACTGTTACCAGAGAAATGAAATTGCTGTGTTGGCTGAGCAAAGACAGAACTGTTCATTCACCCTCTTAATGTGAAGGACAGCCTAGAAGTCATGGTCTGGCTGTCTTTCTGCTGCATACATAAGATGTCAGTATGCCATACAGCTTTTTGTAAATGCAGAAAGGCTGGCTTTTGTAATGCAGGGAGTAGAAGGAAAATTACTTACCTTGTAATTTGATGAGGTTAATGTTAGCATGAATGCAATTTGATTAGTCTTGAATAAGATAAAACATGAGGTTATGCAACTAGGTATTTTTTTTATAAACCTTCCAGTGCAGGACATCCAACAGCAATGAAGTGACAGAAAGACAGCAAAGTCATGGAATAAATTGCTTCTCTTCCCTGACATCATCTCAGAATCTAAAGAGAGCCTTATGTTCAAAAAACCAGCACTGATTTTGATGCAGAAGTATTGCTCATTAGTTATCAAATCTAACAATAATTGTATGTCATTCTCTCATTTAACAAGTGGCCTGGTCCTGGCTGAGTTGATTGAACACCAGAAGCAGTACAGACCCGACAATGCACGCTAGAACTGGATAAGGTACTTTCAAATGCAGTACTGTCACATTGAAACCGAACAGTCTCCAGAGCCTGACCTAACACTGGTCACTGGCCTTGCATTTTTCTAGATCTGCTTCTTGAACTTAGCTGCATCAGCTCTGATTTGATACTCTGTAACTGTGCCATTGGCACACCAAAGGAAATATTCCAGCTGTAAACCACCAGAAAATGTAATTATATTTTAGGTGGCTTCCAGAGATTGGATGTTGAAAAGAGAGGAAAATTCCACTACTTGATAACAGGTTCTGCAATCTGCCCACAGAGTAGTTTACTAACCTAGAAGGAAGAGTAATGGATCTCAGGTGTCTGTTATTTAAAATGTAACTTGTTGCTTATGGGAGACATGGGACATGACAGAAAAGTGGCCTCAGCATGAGTATGTAAGACAAGCAACTAGCAACATTTTATTTTGTTGCTACTAGATATATGCCAAAACAGATTGATCTGACTCTTTCAGTGATGCATCTTTTTGTGTTGTTTTACCAATCTGTCTCAAAACTGGAAAGCTTCCTTATGAAATTGTTCCACTATTTCTTCATAGCCCTACTGTTTTCTGAGATCTGTTGAAATAATTGTTATACTTCCAGAGCATTTTTCCTTCATATTGCTTGAATATGACACTCGAGGTCTTTGTGGCTGATTAATGAAAACCTCTTTGAATAGTATTTGATGTTTATGACTCCAGTATCATAACAAGTACTTCTGAAAATAGCATTTCAGCTTCCTGTTAGAAGCTCCATCTTCATCTTCAAAAATCACTAACTTACAGATTGCTCAACATAACTTACATGTTGTACATATTGTATGCATAAAGCATAAAGAGAGAAATAAAAAAGAATAGTCGATGAGTTGGTGAAAGAGCACGTAAGGAAAATCTGTGCATTTATTCTTTCAGTATGGAATTAAGCTTATCTTGGTAGATCTGATTGTTGGTATTTTTGTTTGTTTGTTTGCCCTTTTATAGATAGGAATCAGTTTTCTTGAGTTAAAGATGCAACAGAATATTCAATCTGTTGGGTTTCTATTGAGTTGCTGATGAATGTCTCCATCTTTTACATGAAACAAAATTAATTCCAAAATTCTCATGTGAGACTGATTTCACATATATGGGTAAACAGCAGAAGGTCAGATATAAAGTTTTCAAACTGAAGCTTTTTTATGATTGTATTGGTCTCTGTCCCAAGAAGGTAGATCTTGGTGAAGAAAATGTTGACAATCAGTGGTTTGAGATTCAATCAATTAAAAATGAAAATAAAGAAGAGCCCTGAGTGTGAATGGCAGAATAGTTTGAGTCCAGCCTAGAACCAAATGTTGTTATGTTTCCAAAGTCTGTTTAGGGATGGTGCATTCCTTGATTTTTTTGAAACTATGGGAAAACAAAAACTGTACATATTGTTGTAGGTATATTATGAATGAATTTGGTTCTCCTCAATATGTGCTCATGAAATTTTCTTCCTGTTTTGTCAATATGTAAGGGAAACACATAAGATTTCAATCAAACACCATCTCCTATGTAAGCCAGTGTCTGCACTTGAGTATATTGTCTACCCTAAAATATTCCACCAATACTAACAGCAAGAAATTAAATGAGAATCTGTTTTTCTAGAATTAATTCTAATCAACATGTCTCTAAACACATATTCCAGCAGTATATAGTGATTCTGCATATATTTCTGTGAAAATCAATGGACCATTATTTCTGTTACATTGTTTTGAAAATTGCCCTACATTGCCTTACCAGGAAAAAATGGCCCACCACCATTGTATTTTATGTCAGCTGATGAAGTCCTTATGACTGCTTAGCTTTACAACATATAAAAGGGAAGGAGACAATTTAACTCCAGACTAAGCCATCAGGAGTGGTTCCTCGTAAAGAGAGGGAGTAAAGGATTGGAGTAAGAATATCTTAAAAAGAAAGAAATATGCTCAGAGGAATCCATAGGGGTGTTACAGAGACCAAATGTCTTTTCCTTGCTGATAACTTTATGTAGGATTATAGGTGTTTAACACCCAACATCCCAGACAGGCCAGGGCACAGAGTACAGAGTGTTCTGAGAGCAACTCCTTAGCTACTCCTGGGAAAAATCTTTTTCCAAGCTCCAGAAGTGGACACTTTAAAGAGGCCTTCCAGTGTCCTGATAAAAGAAAATATATTAGGTAATGAGAATATTAGTGTATCCCAGCTATTTTTCCATTAAGTGGGGGATAATGGTTCAAGCATTGCAATTGATTTTTCATCCAGAAAAGTCTAGGCCATGTGACAAATTCTAGTCATGAAAGTCCTGCTCAGCCAACCTGATTTCCTTCTATGACAAGGTAAGCTACGTGGTTGATCAAGGGAAGACAGTAGGTGAAATCTTTCTGGATTTCAGTGAAGTTTTTGATACTGTCTCTGACAATTTATCCGTCTGGAAAAATTGTCCAGCACACAGCTGGGTAAACACACCATGCGGTGGACGAGAAATTGGCTCATGAGTAAGGCACAGAGGGTGACAGCGGATGGGGTGACATCAGACTGGAAACCAGACAATATTTGGTTCTGCAGGACGCCATCGTGGGCCCTGTTCTCTTCAACATCTTCATAAATGACTTGGACACAGAACTGCAAGGGATACTGAGCAAGTTTTCAGATGACACAAAACTGGAAGAAGCTGTTGACTCCCTATAAGGCAGGGAGGCCCTGCGGAGAGACCTTAACAAACACCAGCCATGAGAAGTTCAACAAGGACAAGTGCTGGATTCGGTGTTTGGATGATCCTCTCAGGCACATGGTGTGACTCTTGGGAATGGGTCTATACAGGGCCAGGAGTTGGACTTGCTGGCCCTTGTGGGTCCCTTCCAACTCAGCATATTCTGTATCTCTGTGATTCTGTGATATCTGAAAAGTATCTTGCTTTAAATAAAATTTCTCCTATTTGGCATATTACTCTTTGAAAAGTCAACTCTTTGGTTGAAGTTCAGTATTTTGGTGGAAAATACAGTCAAAATGCTACATACTTGCAAAAGTTCAGTGAGTTTATGAGCTCTTAGGTACACCTACTTCTTTCAGGTTTTTATTAATAGGGATACTAGAATTAAAGGCAGTTTTAGTCATGCTAGTTTTCCTCTGGTGCTATTTCCAACTTGTAGTCATCTCTTAGATGTGACATTACTCTGTTTTTCTAAGGTCATTAGAGTTAAAAATTTCAGGAGGTTGAAAGTAACAAGAGAAGGTGGACTTACATACTTATCTTCTCTTTAAAAATCCCCTAACAAAAGAAAGAAAGAAATCAAACCCCCTCCAAAACATTGTTTGTACAAAATAAAAGGACATTGATAGCTGCCCTTTCTACTTTCTCCCTTCTCAACTAATTTTTTTCCTCATGAAATACTGAATTACCATGGGACAAATTGGGTTGAAAATTTGGAACTGTTTGGAAAAAGGTGGGCTATAAACAAGATAGAGAAGCTTTTTATCTTGTTATTAAAATTGTGATTATAAACATTAATAAATATCATTCAATGAAACATCAGGCACTGCCACTGAGTCAATTTGCCAGGACAAGATTTAAAACTCTTTTGTTTGTCTGTGGTGTGTGCATATGTGGACACTCTTTCACTTGACTCAGGGGATGATTTGGTTGGGAGAGGAGTCTGAAGTTTTTACAAATTTAATGCTGGGAAACACATAACAAAACTACTGCATGTTGTTTCTTTCCCCAGATTTGCTCCTTAAGGAATTTTTTTTTAAATGAAAAAAGGCAATACCAAGATGACCTATCAAATTGTCATCTTGTCTGTCTGTCCTGATACATGCAGTAACATGGCCCAGAGTGATAGTGCAAACATAAGGTCAGGAAGTGAGAAAGATCACATGAAGAACAGTACTTCCCTTGTGACTGAAAGGTAGATAACTAATTATTTTGCTACCTGTTATGTACTACATTTTGGGCACTTTGTCATTGCATGCTCTCTAAAACTATGTGATAGTGTAATTACGATGCCAAAGTACCTTTTATCAATGTACAGAGAACTGCTCTGTGAAGTCCCTACCAACACAGTATGCTATATATTTAGCTTTAATTACTAAGGTTTTTTTTCCTCAAGCTTTCCACAGGAATGTTGATTACCTGTAAATGACCAGCAGAGCATAAAAAGAACTGGTTCAACAATGCTACATTTGTCTATAATACAAGTAATTTAGGTTAATGAGTCTTGTTTTCTTGGTACTTTATTTGCATTGGACTGCTTTATGAAATTTTGTAAATAATAATAAAAATGGAAACAATGAAGAAAATTTCTTTCTGATGTCCAACAGTTTTCATAAAATATATTTCAGCTTTTGGAAAAAAATTGCTTATACCTTATTTAAAAGACTGTGTTTTGTTTTGTTTTGTTTTTCATCTGTAGGCCAACAAATTAATCTTCCCTGTTGGTTTGTGATTCTTAAGGATATCTGGAGTGACAGATTCTGTACAGTACAAAGAAGTCTGTCAGACTGGTATTGAAACATAGATTTTTACAATGGTATTTGGAAAAAGAAGACAGTGAACAAAGAATCCTTTCATTAAACAAGGACTACTTTAATACTGGGATAACAAGTCTTTGCTTGCAAGAATTTTTTTTTTTTTTTTGAGCAGAACAGAAAAAAAGATCCTCCTAATTGTATTTCATTTAGAATAGCAATTAAGAGTTTACTATTCCTGTTCTTTAGTTTAGTTTGCAAGATCTACTTGCAAACAGTTTCTGAATGAGAATACCTCTGCACTACTAGTTACAACAAGGGACAAAGGGAAAGCCAATACATTCAGACATAACACAAAATTATTTTCCTTGAGAATACCATATCACAAATAACAGTAAATAAACACAGGCTATTGCACATAAAAGAAAAGGAACAAAATGATTGACACAATTGGGTCCCCGGTCCTTTGTTTCTTGTTGTTTTATATAATAATTTTCACACAATTTTGTAGGGAAAAAAAAAGTAGAGCTGGGTTTTATCTAATATCCTCATGTATTTTCATCTTCTTTCATGGAATGATCCATCAGTCCAAAGCTGTTTGGTGTGGAATTAAGTTTGCACTAAGGAGTCAGTATACCTTGAAGGAGTATCATGTAGTGATTCAGCAGAAACAGGACAACTGATCTAATAAAGAGGAACAAGAAGATGTACTTTCTATCACATCATGTCTGTGTCAATGGAGGTTCTTTATTTCTAAATGCAAATAAGGTGTCTAACCTGAATATCTTGGCTTGTTGTTGTTAGGTCATATTTTCACAAAGCCTCTGCTCAAGGTGTGTACACCTGGAAGTGAAGGCATCCCAAGCTTTGCACTGTTCTCGGAATCAGTTTTTGGGTCATCGGAAAGAGGCACAGAAGCAAAGAATGGAAAGCTGATCTTGATCTGGAGACCTCTAAGGTGTTTTATGTCAATATTTCAGTTTAAATATGTGCACTAATTTAAATGGGTAGGATGTTTACAAAAACACATGCAGACTTGCAGGAGAGTGATCCTTCTGGGAGATCAAAATTATAGTGATTATTTTAAAAAGTTGGTGTTTTTTAAAATTAAAACCTAAACACTTCCAATCATTTACCAGCAGTCGTGATCCACCAGGGAAGTCCTGCATGACTGAAGGTTGACAAATGTTGCACCCATCTACAAGAACAAGTCAGAAGGATGATCTGGGAAACTTCAGGCCTGTCAGTCTGATGCTGGTGCTGAGGAAAGTCATGGAGCAGATCATCATGCAATTATGCACTTACAGGACAACCATGGGATCAGGCCCAGCCAGCATGGGTTTAGGAAAGGCAGGTGTTGCTTGACCAGTCTGATCCTCTATGACAAATTGACCTGCTCAGTGCATGAGAAAAAGGCTGTGGATGTCACCTATCTAGAATTTAATAAGTCTTTTACACCGTTTCCTACAGCGTTCTACTGAAGAAGCTGGCTGCTCTTGGTGTGGCCAAATGTACTCTTTGCTGGGTAAAAACTGTTTGGATGTCCAAGGCTAGAGAGTGATACATTTTGTTGACAGCTGGACAAGCACATGAGATTCTACAAGGCCAAATTCCAGGTCCTACCCTTGGGTCACAACAAGCCCCTGCAGCACTACAGGCTGGGGACAGAGTGGCTGGAAACTGCTCAGTGGAAAAGGGCATGGAAGTATTGGTTGACAGCAGCTGAACATGAGCCAGAGTTTGGCCAAGAGGGCCAAGGCACCTGACTTGGATCAGAAATAGTGTGACCAGCAGGAGTGAGCAGTAAATGTCCCTCTGCACTGGGCACTGCTGAGGTCACATCTGGAATCCCGTGTCCGGTTCTGGGCCCCTCATTGCAAGAAAGACATTGGGGTGCTGGAGCATGTTCAGAGGAGGGCAACAGAGCTCCTGAAGGATCTGAAGCACAAGCCCTGTGAGGAGGGACTGAGGGAACTGGGGATGTTCAGCCTGGAGAAAAGGAGGCTCGATGGTGACATCATTGCTCTCTACAAATGCTGCAGCCAAGTAGGGGCTGGGCTCCTTTTACAGGCAACCAGTGACAGGACAAGAGGAAAAGGCTTCAAGTTGTGCCAGGGAAAGTTTAGGTTGGATGTTAGGAAAAACTTCTTTAACCTTAACAATTCCATCATTGAATGACTCTAAATCTAATGAAAAATCAAATACATAGAATTTGTTTAATTAAAGGAAGTCAAAATGGTCTTAGTGTTTCCACAATTCAAATTACTAATCTACTAACAACAGACACAGTCAGTAGCAGTATAGTTACAGTACATAAAACAATAGTAAAACAGAAAAAATATATTAGCAAATCTGAAAAACAGGAATAAGTTTTAGGAAGAACAAATGTTTTGGTGTTGTGGCAAGGGCAGATGTAAAAAAAGTAATACCTGATATTGACAGATATGTGTTTGGTGCAGAACAGCAACCTTAAATGAAGAGAGGGATGTTTTTGTGTCCTTTAGAAGGTCATGTTGGTCAGCAAAAGAGGAAGAGCAAGGAAGGAGGTAAACTAACTCCAGGTGCCTTTCTGAGATAATGTCAGGCAAGAAAGGATTTGTCAGTGATCACAACACAGTCGCCCTTTTTCCTGTGGTGAACCTATTACCCTGTTGGAGGTCCAGATGTGGCAAGCAGATGAAGTTCTGGAATTGTCTTCTGCTGCCAATGTTATCATTGGTCATCTGTGGTCCCTAACAAATGTATTGCATGGAGAAATCTTGTTTATCCTATTATTTTTTTCAGCTCCTCATACTGAGGGCTTCTTGAATGTTGTGGCTGTGGGGATATGGATAAATACATGGAGGTTTTTTGTATGCATCTAATTTATATACCAATATTTCTGTCTTTAATAAAACATCGACCAGCAGCTACAAACGTGTCAAGAAGTATAAGAGATATGTATTCACTTAACCCTTGGATAAATAGATAAGTCACAGTAATGCAAAACATGATCCATCACTGTTACCTGTGTTAACTTTCATGTCAGAAATAGACTACTACGAAATTGCAGTCATAGCAATGAAATTCTGTTTTTTGAAAATACCTATTGATGATGATACACAGTGGTTATATGACTTTCTAGTATTCTGCTGTGGAGGACTTTATTTCTGAAAATAAAATAAAGAAATGCAATGATTAAATCTGGAAAAAAATATTCTGATGCTATCATACTAGCTTTAACATTGTATAATCATATCATATCAAGTTCAGAAACTATCTTGAATAATATTATTTCATGTTTGCTTAATCATTTTTGTGGGGTGATGGCCCCTGATAAGCCTGGATGGGTTGAGGGAGATGCCTGAGGCCCACCCTGGAAGGGTGCTCCA
>JAOXXN010000379.1:902389-925716 GCA_026770055.1 Myrmophylax atrothorax
AATGTATAAAGGAATAAGCTTTGTAAGAAAGTAAAGTTAAGAAAGTAAAGTATAGAAAAATAGAAAGCACATGGTCTTCTTACCCCTACATTGTTCCAGGGGCTAGAAGAAGGCAGGACAAGCTGCAGCAGCTACTTCAACAAAGACATGGCATTTTCCCCTCTCTGCTGGAGTTTAAACTCCACAATTTTTATTCCTTTTATTTTTTTTCATGTGGTTTTGTGTGACTAAAAGTCAATCTTTTGGTGGCGTGATACAGATGCCCAAGGGGGGTAGCTCTTTTGAGTGGTCATAGAAGATATTGCAAAGGGAGGCTGTGTCAATTTTTAACACTCCACCCTTTGTTAATCTCATCAGTTTGAAAGCTTTTGTTCTCTGCTGGAGCACCCCTCCAGGGTGCTGAGGCATCTCCCTCAACCCATCCAGGCTCATCAGGGGCCATCGCCCCACACCCTCCTTCTATTCTATATTGTTCTTAGAAAGCATACACCCTTGTGAATTGATTTATATCTAGGTATTTTTGTCTTAAAAGTTTCAACACTTATATTTGTTCTATACATATTTTGTAATAAACAGAAAAAATTGCAAAGTCAAGAGATAGTGATAGAGCCATTAAAGGGTTTGAGTTGGAATGGGACCTTATGGATTACTGAGCTTCAACCCCTCTGCCCTGGACAGGGACACCTTCCACTTGACCAGGTCCCTCAGAGTTGCATCCAACACAGTAGATTTTAAAAGGTTATTTGATTTTCACTTACAAAACTAAATATGTAACATAACTTTTTTAAGGTATGACTTTTCTGGTATCACTGCACCACATGTAGAAATAGATTATAGTATTAAAAGAGTTACTAAAAAATAAACCCAAAAAGCCCATCTTTCTTGTGCACAATATTTATATCGTCTGACAGGAATGACTGCATTGCTTCAAGGAATGATATTAGACAGCTAGGGAAACGGCAAAAACTGTTTTTCTAAGGCAGTGTAAAAGTAAGAGAATGAGGATATTGTTACTGTGAGCAGAAAGACCTTGAAATTTATGTTACTTTCCAACTTTCAAAATACACACAAGTAATAAAGGAAATTCAGGAAAAGTCAGTCTTCCAATCAAGAGCAGAAGAGTATAAATTTTCTTTTAAATTTGGCAAGGCTCTTACTTATGTCAAACAAGACTTATCATACTTAAAGAACAATGCTGCATCTCTAAAGAGCATGCTGGGTTCCTTCACTAGTGAGGGAAAAGGAGTCTTACGTCAGACTATCTTCTATGACACATAAATGCTCACTTAATTCTCTCCTCCTCAATGATTTTGCAAGGTCTCCCTGGAACTGAATATGGTTATCTTTGTTTTAGGGAGGAAAAGGAGGGGAAATAGTTTTGCCTCCTCGCACACACAAGTATTGCATTAGATATAAAGTATTTAAATAATTATGGGCAGAAATACCTTCTGGCAAAAGAGTGGGTCTTGTATCATCAGTGTGAGTGGTATAGCAATTACCCAACTACATAACATCATTGTTATCTATGATTTTTCCTCTGTTGTGTTTTGAATTGACTTCAGTTTCACTCAGAAAGTCCTGCTGTTGATCAAGATGCTGATAGAGAAATACTTAGTACATATAATGTGATATATTTGGTCATGAGCTACACACCAGATTGTGCAATACTGAGATGATTCCAACACTGGGCATATAAGCGAACAGTTATCTGTAAGGAACCTTTTTTGGGAGTATTATATTCCTAGGGATTTCAAGAAGGAAGTCAGTGGAAGGTCTAATGACCAAGACTCATAGAGACATTGTGCCTAGACTGAAGAACCAAAGGCAGACAGGTAATGTCAACTGTCACCATGTCCTTAACAGATAACTTCTCAGACCTGAACTTTTGTTTGTGTTGAGGGACATGTCTATGCTTTAGTTCTTTTGGAAAGAAAATTTCCATATGTGTGTTGAAAAGCTTGTAGTATTTCTTTAGCTGAGTCAAGAGATATTTTCTCTAATATTGAGAAAGTGTGTAAGGATATGTAAAGCTTTGGTGGAATGTCTGGAAAAAACCACTAATTTTAATTATGCCAACAATGCTATTACTTTCCATACCATTATCAAAAGAAAATTGTGTTGCAATATTCTGTTGCAATATTCTGTTGCAAAACAAAGCAAAATCTCCCTGTAAAATTATTTATTCTTCATTTCCACCTCTGTCTTCATCCCGTATTTCCCTCCTGCCACTAGTTTTATAGCTCATTACAGGATGCACTGAATACAATTTGAACATAATTTATAATGATCCCATGGTAGTCTTTCCACTCATAAAATTACTGCTAAATTCTTAGGAAACATACACGTTTTCAAGCAGAAGAGCCAAAAGCAGCTTCCCAGATTGAAGCCTCAAAGATTACTCTGGAATCTGCAAGGTGACCTTGAGCTCATAGCAAAAGTGAGAGAAGGAACCTGCTATCTTCCATGGAAAGATACATGTGAAAAACCCTTCTAATAAGGTTAAAAATAAGACAGAAAAGAACTGTTTAGACCCACCACTTTTGTGAAATATATTTTAGTTCTTATTTAGCTAGAGAAGTCTGTTGTTAGGTGGTTTAAATAGTGTGTATAAGTTTAAAAAGTGTATATAAGTGTGTTAAATTAGTTCTCTGTGTAACCTTTCTTGTACTCTGTAATATCCTTGTGTAAGGAGTGATATAAGTGCCTCAATGTAAATATTGCATGCTTTTGTCCACCACTCCTCAATTCTGTTATACCCCACCGACAATGAGGACTGAAAACAACCTCTATTTCAGTTTGATGCAGTCAGATTGTCTTAATTAACAACTAGAGATAGTGAGCCTCGTAAAAGGCCATTAAGAACTGTGTCAGTGTAAAGTTGGACGTCATGACAGCAACTGTTTTTGAAAGTTGTCCTGCCATTGCTAAAGTAGTTTCTGAGTATCACTGTCTTTCTCTTTTCGTTGATCTAGATTAGACATTACCAAGTTTCTTACATCTTTCAACCAAGCAGTTAAACAGAAAATGCTGACATGCCTAGCTAAGATGGTGCTAAACCCAGCCTTTGAAAGCATTCCAGGCAGATAGGGAAGTCCTTCTACACAGAAAGGATGTAGATTGTCATAGACCATATGGTTTCTTCCTCTAAATCTCATTCAGTGTGAAAACAGCAGGAATTTTTCTACTTTGGCTGTCAGACATGTTCATGTGCACAGACTGTAATAACCAAAAATGCTATCCTTGATATCTCTTGTTTGTTTCGTTTTGTTTTTTTTTCTTTTTTTCTTATGTGTGAATGTCTACACTTGAACATGCATTGCATTTTTATTTTTCATCCACCTCATCTACATTAGGCCACTGTAGTTATTTATAAATAAGTGATACTTAGAAAGATGCTTGATATATGTGTTGATTATTAGCAACTAAGCACTTGATTATTACTCAGCAGTATGGGATTTGGTTAGTTTAATCCCTTATTGTGTAATTATTTGAAAATTCAACAAAATGTTAGTATAAAAAGGTAGCAGTTTTAAAGAAATCTGAAGGTTATTAAACTCTATATAACTGCCATCTGAGAAACAACTGAGAAACAGTGTTGATTATCTAATTTATAATGAAAGATGGCTTGTGGAATTAGTGTAGGTCTATGAAATGAGACACTTGGAAAACATCTCAATTGTTTTAACTGTTGATTATGCATTTCATTTTGACAAAAATACCCTGCACTAAGGGAGTCATGATTCACCTCTGACATTTTACCTGAAAAGAGAAAAGGATGATACAGAACAATCAAGCAATTTTGCTCCTTTGTAGAGGAGAAACGAATAATTCAGCATTGAAATGAACACAGCTGCTTTTTCAGCAACAGTATCATATGAAAAGTGACAGATTACCTTTAAAGGGTAAATGTGATTTGCACTGAAGTCAAAGTAGCTAATGTCTCTTTATACCAGAAAAAAGATTTTTCCCCCCCTCATATAAATATTCTTGTAATGACTACTGTACATTTTCAGTGTGTAATTGTAAGAGCTCTACATATGTTGTCTTTTGTAAGCACAAATTAAGCCTCTCCTTTGGTCACCATGGCAAGCTTCTTTGTAGTAGTACAAAGGAACTCTATTGTGTGAGATTGGGGGATCGAAGTAGAATAGAATACAAGCAAGCAGTTTATTTATGGATCTTGCTCCTGCTGTTATTCCACATGCCATGTGATCCATGTACAGTTTTTCTCCTACTTGACACATATGCTGTATGTGTATTGATGTATTTGAAGTTTCTAGCAATACATAGGGAAACCTACGTACACAGTGAAAATATTTTCCTGCTCAGGGAGGTATTTTAGTACAAACTTTTCTCTGCATAGTGCATTTTGCCCTTATCAAGATGGTCAGCTCCTCTTTGCATGTGGGTGGTGGTAGGAAATAGAGCTCTGATGAGCTCTATCAAATGAGTATGAGTAAGGTTGAGCTGAGTCTGTTGTGATATTAGGAACACACAGAAAAATGGAGTGGAATCTAAATTGGCACCTTCCGTACCACTCAAACTCAAGTATTTTTCTGAGAGGCCTATGTCCTGCATTATTCTCTGCATGAGTCCCATGTACAGTCCAGCTTCACATTTTAACAGCAACCTATGTTTTTTAAGGGGTTTCTTTTCAGAGATGGGAAAAATGCATGAAGAATAGCAAGCATGAAGTCCTTGTGGTCTTTAAAATACTCTGTGGGTATAAAACAAGCAACTATTAGAAAGCCTGTCAGCACACCATTTTAATATTTCAAAAGTTTTAGCTTATTTTCTGACTAAGGACACCATAAACCTGCCTGTCCTGCCTATATTGAAATATAATTCACTTTTTTCTGGTATAGTGGGAAAACTTGCACTGATTATTCATGTACAGTAGCTTTTTCATATATAAATAAAACTGCCTCAGCTTTTATGCCCTTTTCTTGCTTGTGCCACATATTAATCACTTCAAAATGTTCCAAAATATAATTTCTCTTCATATGCAGGGGGAAAAACCCCAAACCCACTGTACCAACATATTTTGTCTTGTTTTCTTTTTCAATGGTTGGGCTGGATGATCTGAAAGGTCTCTTCCAGCCTTGATGATTCTACAATTCCATGATCTCACTGGTAGGGCCTCACATTTTGATAGCCTCTTAACAACTATAGAAAAGAATATTATTTTAAAATCTCATGCAGTAGGTAATTTTAAGTTTGAGGCATGGAGTCAATTGATCTCTTTGCTATTGGAAGCATCTTTTTGTATTCCAGTCTCATTTACCTGAGGAAAAAATACAGATTTTGCAGTAGTAGCATTTTCACATATAGTTAAAAGATGTGTTAGCACATACTTTTTAAAGATTTTTAACTTAACCTTAAAAGAATAATTGCTTCAGGGCATTTTTTGTTGACAATTAAAATTAAATATAGTGGCATACTGAGTAGAAGGATGAGACTAGGAGCTAAGCATGGGGAGAGCATGGAGGGAAAATCAAGAATTTTTCCTCCATTTATGTGTTTTTCCCCTTTAATAGCTGAAAAAGCCATCATTTTTAAACTAAAATGTTGCCTGTTTGTACAATGATTTCAATATAACATTCTGAAAAAAAGAAATAAATTTATTCTGGTAAATGATGACATGCAGTAGTTTATTTCTGCAGACTTTTATTCTTAAAAGAGAGGGGACCAGATATTCCATAAAAGAATACCAGCCCTTCCCGTAGAGTCAGAGAACACTGTTGGATCAGAGTATGGCATTAGTGAGGGTTGAACTGTTAGCGTTATCAGCAAAAGATCAAATTCAGAACAGTGAAATTAGAAAATTCAAGCAAGATTTTTAGAGAAATTATCAGATGGAACTTGAATAAAGTTGGTATCAGATGACTAATGTGAAGCAAAATTATTTATCAAAAACTAAGTGTAAAAAATTTTAGGGTGGAATTATGCTGTTATAGAAAGCTTTTAAAGAATAATTTTTCACAAAATGTGATACACTTGATGCAAAAGACCATGGATTGATTCACCATAACATTATGTATACCTTTCTCTAGGAAGGAAATCTTGTAACACTCCTGAAAGAGGAAGTGTCATGCTTATAAACACTAGTGTAAAGAATAAGTAGATTAATTATACTTTATATTCTTCAGGTTATTTACAATGTGACCACACAATCAAATAATTTTCTCCACTGTCAGCCTCAAGGTCTAGTTTAATCAATTACAACAACTGTATGATCATAGTATTCATTCTGGTTGAACTTAGTGGCCATGTGTGGTACCAGATACTGTAAAAAATGATGGTTCAGTAGTGGAATTCACAGAACACATGTATCTATCCTGGAAAAACCCCACACCTATTATGATTCAATATGCCATTTTCAGACAATCATACAATTATTTCTTTAAATAACCCTGCCCAATAACCATTTTTTATCCTACTGATATGGCAGTATGTGTGCATACCTTCAGGTACAGCAGTGCAGGTAGAAAATACAGACTTTGAAACAGCTCCAATCAGCTTTCAACAGGGTTTATTACTTTCCCATTATTATACCAATTCTTGCTCCTGAAAATCCTTATGCGTCCAAATTTATGGCCAAAATGAAAGTAAGTATATGCAACAGGTGAAATTTTTCACATAACAAAAGGTTTGCAGGACTGAAGCTAAGTGGAAAGTTATTATTTGTTCCAGACATACCTGTAGCTTTGTATCCCTCATTATCCCTTGCTTTGAATTTAAATGGCCATTTATTTTGTTTTATTTAAATTATAAAATTTCGCACTAAGCATTTAATCTCTAATTTCAAAATTCTGAAGATTGAATGGTACTGAATGGTAAAGAGAAAAAAAGCGTTAGCTGTTCATCAATAATATCTGAAATCCTGACACCATGCAGCAGAAATACTATGCATTCTTATTCTAATAAAACTAAGAGAAAACTTTTAGGCATGCTAGACTGAGCAGAACATGAAACTGAAAATTTTAGATGAAGTAAAGTATTATATTACTTTGCATAGGAAGTTAACAGAACATTTGGCTTTGGGTTTCATTTTGATCATCAAACAAGGCCATTATTATAGCTCTTTAACCAGATAACTAAGTTTCGGCAAGACTGTGAGCAAGATTACTTTTTGTTTCGTATGCAAGACAAATGAGAAAGACTGCTTTCATTAGCTTTGCAGAGAAAATTGGTTCTGTTTGAGAAACTTGGAAACATGCTTTGGATAATTCATACAAATAAGAAAGTGAAAAAGAAAGGGGTGAATTTTATCATGTCTCTTTAAATCTGTACTATTGCTCTTGCCTTGTCTTTTCAGTGGAAACCCAGTGTTACTTATGTGGGCAGCCTGCTGTGGCCAGAACAGTAGTTTCATAAAACAGGGTAGTGGTAATGATGTCTGTGAACCCCATGGAGATAGCTTGAAAGTTCTGACAGTTGCTTAATGAAATTAAGACTTTCTTTTTTGCTTAGAAATCTTTTTATTCTGCTAATTGGGCTGTAATTTGCGGTGATGTAATACATGATTAAAACTTACATTTGTGTTGTGTAATTTTTAGTTTCAATCTCTGTGTTCTTGATCTGTTTATTTACTGAGAACAATTACCCTTTTAGGTAGTGTTATATATTTTCACTAGCTGAAATGGCCCTTGGAAGTTAAAATAATTAAGTATTCTATCATACTGACAACAAGCCCTACCTGATAAAAATCTGAACATTAACTAAAAGGTAGAGTTTGTTCTACAAGAAAGGTTGGTACGTGTCACTGAGTACCACAAATGGTTTTACGAGGAGCTAATTGTTCCATTTGTCTTAACTCAAATAATTAGAAGATCTGGTCACTAGGTCTGCCCACTGTACAATATCTTTCTGTCTGCTTCAAGCTGCAGCATAACAAGAATTGAGTCTTGGAGCTCATCTTTATCCCACAAATAAAGTTAGTGCATCCAGATTTGGAAAATGACAGCAGTAATATTCCTTTAGTAAAGCTGGAGCTTAGCCCTGTTATACTTATTAAAAAGCCTATTCATACAAATTAAATCCATTCCGTATCCTGGCCTCTGATGACAGCTCCATTTTTTTTCTTGTCTGGTTTGAATTACCTCAAGTCTGTACTCAGAAAGAATTTATCCCTTTCAAGAGACTTCTCCAAGCCTATAATAAATTCACATGGGTCATCCCATCAATGTGGTGAATTTGCATTATTATTTCATTATGAGAAGGAAAGAAAGAGGATTAGATCTCTTGCAGCATTGGCAGCGCCTAAATCAACCTGAACACATGATTAAAGCTGGCATTTATGACTTTAACTGTCAAAGAAAACTAATTGTAAACTGAGAGCTATGGATAATTATGGTCTTTGCTATTAAACCATTTTCCTCCTATTTATCACAGGATAAACTACAGACAATACTATTGTTTGCATTTAGCTCTCGCTTACTTGGAGTCTATTTATGCAAATGAAAATTGATCTAGATTCTCAGATTGATGGGTCTATGTAAACTTAGTTTCAATCATGCTGTGAAAACCATGAAAAAAGGTGACACTTATGCAGCAATATCCATGGAACTGTATTTCGTATTGTCTCACTCCTAAGTACCCTTCGTTTTTAGTGTCTGGCTGGTTAATTTGTTTCACATGAATGCTACTGAATAAGTAAGCTACTTAAACTACCTTCTCGCAGGAGATATTTTCCTTTGTCTTTTATTATCATTCATATGTTGCTTGCATGAATTTGTTATCTCGTAGAACTGTATTCATCATATTTTAATAAACTGGTTGTACATTTACAGAGAAAGGAGTCCCTGAGACTCAGGAATAAAAGTTGTGATAACAAGTTTAGTGTGCTTTTTTGGAAAACAACTACAGGAGTAGTTCTTTTGTCTTCACACTGATTTTTTAACTTTTTTTTTCCTCTTCAAATGGATTGCAGACAGAAGAGATTAGACATTCTGGATGTTATAGGTGATGCAAGCTTCAATTTCTGAGCTTTTCTTCAGTTACTTTTAACTGAAAACAGAGTACATTCACTGGGGCATCTGACCTTTCAAGAGATATGAATAAAGCAGTGGACATTATAAAAAATATAAAATCTATTAAAAAGTATATAGAGAATAAATTTATGATGTATCACAGTACAAGAGTAATTAATGATCGACTAACATGTGTCTACAAGGCAGAAAGAAATGTTTTCTCACAGTAATGTAGAATTACTCATTGCCCCAGAATATTGTTGTGACCAAATATAGATGGTTTACAAAAGAGTTAGCTTCATTAATGACTTATAAAGTGATAGTCCCGGCTGAAATCCTGCCACCAGGAACTCCTAAGTCTCCAGTTACTGGAGCTGGAAGACCTGTTGTTGCTGTTTCCTGTATTCTCTCCCTAAATACCTGTTGGATAGTGTGAGAAACAGGAGATCTGTAAATGGATTTTTGATGTGACAGTTCCCAGAAAGAGGAAAATAATAACAAGGGACTTAGTAGGACTGATAGCACATCAGAAACAATTATTTGGGGTGCAGCAAATGGGAAATGTTTTTGAGCTTTATTAGACAGGGAAATAAACACTAGTTTATGACAGCAGGTAAAATAGAACAAAAGTCTAAATATAAAAATATTGTTAGGATGTAAGCTATAGTAACATAGTGAATTACTATGATTTTGACTCAGATTGTAACCTAACAAATTGTATTAATCTGATGACGATTGTTTCAAGTTTTTCATCCAGTTACTTTTGGTGGTCTGGGCCTTAGATAATGTTTCTCTAATGTGTGAAGGCCAACTTTCTGAAGGAATAATTTTTGGTGGTGACCCAACTGGAAAAACAGAGTCGAAACAACCAAAATAAGCTCTCTGGGAGTATAACTAAATGTCTACTTTAGGTACTGGAGAAAATGCTAAATGATTCAGCCTTTGCCCTGGAAAAATTTAGATTACATAACAGGAAAAAAAAATCGTTACCGTGCAGGTGGTGAGACACTGGAAGAGGTTGCCCAGAGAAGTTGTGGATGTTCCATCCCTAGACGTGTTCAAGGCCAGGCTGGATGGACCTCTGAGTGACCTGGTCTAGTGGAACGTGTCCCTGCTCACAGCAGGGAATTGGATCTTAGTGATCCTTAAGGTCCCTTCCAACTCAAACAATTTTATGATTCTACCAAGCCAAGTAAAAACAGAAAGTAAGATTTTTTAAGGTACTTAGACACTATACTGACTCCTATAACCTTACTGATTTCAGAGGCACTTGAGGGCTTAATAATTCTGCCAACAGGATTTCCAAGACTTAACCTTTGTTTCAGTATCTCAGCTTCTCTTATGAGATGGCCTTCAAGAACCTGGATTGGAGGAAAAAACCACAGAAGTAAATATTTACAAAATTAAAATGAGCTAAGATTTTAAAGTATAACTAGGATAGTGGTGGTTTTATCTGCAAAGACAGCCTACCATAAAAACAACAGAAGCAATAGCCCTGGATATTATAAATTCTTCAGACAGTGTTTGCCATAAAGATACCAAAGGTGATGAATGAAAGTAAAAAAGAAACATTTATTTTTCATAAACTTTTTCACCTATGAAATAAAGACATATTGTGCAATTGGTATCTCTCAAAAAATAATAGAAAAAAATCAAGAGGACCTTAGAAATATACTGTCTATAGGAGAATTTTAGAAAATGCTATAGAACTTCAAAAAATTGTAGAAAAAAAATCTTTATAGCACAAATAAAAGCAAAATGAAGTTACAGTCTTTGAATACTGGAGAAATGGTAAACAGTGCCCTTGAGAGGCAATCTGGCAAAGAAGATGGTAGATCACTAAACTTGATCATCTAAATAGGAAGAGAGGTAGGCTAAAAATAAAAATTTTTTGTTAGACTCAGTTAACCAGATAGATATCACCAAATACACAAATTGACTTATTTGAATATTTCAAAGACAATTGAATATTCAGATAAACAGAAATAAAATCTCAGATTTTGAAATTAATTTTGGTGACTTTTAAGATCTCTATATCATAGAATTATAAAATAATTCAGGCTGAAAAAGACCTCTGAGATCTTTCAGTCCAGCCACAAACATGAGTGACTAATATGAAAGAAATTTACTAGTGTCCTGAATAAGAAACACAGGACTTGAAATAGGTGGAAAGGATATCAGCTGAGATGAACATTAGATCTATAGGAATCTGAAGCAGCATAGCTTTGCACCCTGTAGATCAGTGACCTGCAGGAAGGAATATGGGACTTTGTTTTTCAACAGATCTGATTTTTGAACAAAGGTGATGCTACATTTTATAACAATTCACATGAACGGAAGCAGAGAATGAATAAAGAGGAAATTTTTTTAGTTCAATAGATTATAACTTAAGAAACCCCAAAACACAACAAAGCATTTTCTAGGGGTGGTACGTTAAAAGTGTTCATCGACAGAGAGTCTAGAACAGAACTATTTCACAGAACACTGGAAAATACTTGACTTTAGATCAACCAGAGAAGGTAATAAGTAATTAGATTGGCATGATATCAATTAAAGATGAGAGACACAATCATGTAAAAGATAGTTTAAGATAAAATTAAAAACAATTGAAGCTGCCAAAATTTTAGCTATTCAAATATCATTCAAGCAACAGGTACAATGGAAAGTGTTGAGCTGTGACAAGACTTTGTTGAAACACTGCTGGAACTTGGAAAGGAATGGATGCAGCAGCAAGAGCAAGTAGACATGACTAATCAGGAGAGTAGTTTTGTTCAAAACAACAATTCGCAAATTGGGAAGTGATAAAAGGAAAGATCACAATGTGGAGAGACTAAGATTAGATTTCAGAGATTCTTCAGTGCTTAAAATTTAGGAAGAGGAATGCATTTATTCTGATAAAAAGATTATTGTACAAGAGGATGAGTGCATTTAATTAAGACGAAGGAAATTCAAGTTTTAGGGCTTCATTTTCACTTAGAAATTGGCGTAAGATCTAATGGGTGAAAACCTTTCAACATCTATTTACTAGGTGATTCATATACTTTCTTCTACTAAGTGCTATGTCACTTCTGATTTAGTGAGATAACACCTATAGTTCAAAGTCTGTTTTGGTCTGTGGATGAGCTTCTCCTGACTTATAGTCTGGATCTGGGCTGTTTATATGAATGGATGTGAGGGAGAGAGGGAACTTTATTACTTTCTGTTGTCCTTCTGTCCTCAGGATAAGCTCCTCAAATTGTTTGAGTGCCCTCAAACACTTTGAAGAGTCATATGATGAGAGCATAGAACTGTGAAAATTGTATTCTTAAGAGATTCCCCAAAATAAATGTGCCTTTTTTTTTTTAACCACTATATTTAAAAATAAAACAAAACGGAACAATGCTATGGAGCTTTTCTTTCTTTTTTCTTTTTTTTTTTTAAGTGAACTTTTTAAAATATTTTTCTTATTTCCATTTTTATCTGGGAAGCCTTCTCTCCAGCTGCTCCACCAGAAAGTGCATTTTTTCTGGGAAATAAGGCACTCTGATGGTTTCATTCTGAGGTGGCAGATTGTTGTAAAACTTCTTCAGCTCATTTAAAAGATTTAGTTTTTCCTGTAGTGCCAGTCTGGTAATTGAAGCCTGTTAAATGAACTTACTTGCCCTGTATGTACGTATCAAGATACATGCATACATCTTTTTCTGATGAAAAAGAAGTAGTAATACCAATAAGAGGCCTTCTTTTCCAGATTTCCCCCTAAACCTCTGAATATATGTTTTCTTAAGTCCAGTGGAATCCGTTAAGGGTGTGTCAGCAAAATGAAATGATTATGATCACAAGTGAATATCAACACCAAAAAGAGTGCTTATGAGTTGGAAGTATGTAGGGTTCTAGCAGTAAATTACAGAAGCATTTTTACATTAAAAACGTGTCATACAGAGGTATTTAAATGACAAAACTCTTCTTGAGGCATTCACATTCCTCCTATGAAATTGTCCAAGTAAACTCTTTGAATGTTTTATATCATAAAATACAGACAACTCAGTGTTAACCAGTGAATACTGTAGTGCCTAGGAATTCAACCTGACTGTATTTATAGTCTGAGTTCTACCTTACTCACTGAGACACATGCAAGAGTAACATGGACTCATTCACCAGAGGAAGTATCAGGGACGTCCAAACAGCCATATCGACAGCAGACTTTTTGGATTAATTTTCTGATTGCTGTGCTCTGTAGGTGTTTGTGATAAATGCCCAGTGGCTGTTTACAGCATGCTACTCTAGTAGTGGTTATCTTCATGGGATTTATGAGTTAGTGTAGCTTTTAAGTTGTCTGCAAAAGGTATTTCATTATTCAGCTCAGAAACCTTCTGTTAAGACATCTGATAAGAACTAAATACAAGTTTCAGGGGATTATTAGTCTGTTGCTCTTAATTATTGCTTTACGTTATGGGTAAGATGATTAGACTTTCCACTGAATGCAAAAAAACCCAATCTTGGACAGCCAAGAATAAACTAAAAGAAAAATAAAATGTGTCAGGGCATCATTTTCCATTTCAAAAGAAGAGTTGGACTTGATGATCCTTGTGAGTTCCTTTCAACTCAGAATAGTCTGTGATTCTATGAAAATACAGTTAACAGTACAGAACTGAGGATAGATACCTACCAATTCCATGAATAACTATCCACTATAAATCATGTCATTGTTCAAGGGGACTTGAAATACCTTGCTGCTTTTTACGTCACTGTGTCGCCTGTAATGCACCATAGAACTAAACAGAATATGAGATTAACTAGTTAGATGCTTTATTTTATTATAGTTGTAATTCATTAGACTGTTCCTACTTCATTCTTTTAAATAAAATAGCAGTGGAGGGATTTTAGAAGGCAAAACTCAAATATCTAAACCAAAATATTAATTTATTTATATTCCCTGAAGGTACTTTACACTGACTTACTTTAGTCATGCCACACAGCATCTCAGACACCAGCACATGAAATTCACCCTGAAGAGCAATGGCCCACCTTTGTGAATTGCAGACAATCTTTGAGTTACAGCTAGCATAACTGAAAGCAGCCATGGGCAGACATTGATTTCTGTGCAGGTCTGTGCTTCTGAACCAGGAATAGAAGACAATATCACAGAAATATATTTTAATAATTGTGTCTTTGAATGGCACAGATTGCAATTTCTAAGTTTACATTGAAAAGAAATGGTTGTTGTTCTCTGATAAGATTATGAACCTTCTTCATATATTCATTCTGTCTCTAACTGAGACAATGTGGGAATCTCTACTTCCCTTTGTTTTCACAGAAAAACTGCCCTATAAGCTGGGAACGTTTGCAAGGAGAATATCAGGAGTATTATATGATGCAGAATATTTCTTCTACATGATAAAGGCTAACAGCTTCTGAAGTTTCCTATTTCTGAGGCCATTTTCTTTTGCTCTATCTAAATGAGATCATAGCCACTAGCTGGAGACACCTGTTTGCTGATCTGAAATCCAGACAGACAGTGACAAGAAGCATTTCTCTGAAGTTTTCCTTGTGTGCAGTTCTTTGAGAGATTAATTTCAAGTTTCTAGCTATGAAAGGAACTTTATTAATGCTCTAACTGCTGGATTTGAAGCAGGGACACTCATCATGGTTCCTAAAAAAAGCTGTTCTCAGAGTTTCTCTCAAGCCAAAAGAGTAGATATACAGAAGCTTTTTCTGTAAGAACTCTGCAAGCTCCTCATTTGTTCTTGGGAGATTAAATCTGTCACTCCCAAAGAATTTTTAGAAAATGTGACAAGCAAGTGCCTGACTATTTGTAAAAGCTCAGGAAGTTTTAATTAGCACAGTACTAACATGGAATGATGCTAAGAGTCCTGAAAGCACCAAGAGGACCCTCAGGATTTGCATAGGCTAAAATTAATATTTTTCTCTCTTTTGCTTCCCAGTATGATGCATTAGAACACTTGTGCAAGATTTTGATGGTAATTTCCAACATTCCAATAGCTTTCTTAATCTGCTTGATTTTCATGGTAATACACTCAGTGTTTGCTTTTCCACTTGCAGCATTTGCAAATTCTTTCTTTCGACATACACTGCCACAGTGAAAAAAAGAGGTATTCTGAAGACACCAGAATTATTTTACCATATGACTTGTGTATGACTGCAGGCTTCCAAAGTTGAGGAACAAAATCTACAGAGAGGAGCAAAAATAAATTTGAGTGAGTATCTGGTAACTAAAAATTTCAATCTCCTTGCAGGTGCCAAGACATTCTGGTCCTACAATCACCTTCAGGATGAAAGTATAAATATACTTTCACTTGTCACACAGGAAAACAATACCCAAATGGCAACTGTCATCTTGTGCCTGACCAAAGTTCTCTACTCCTCACTTGATTAGAGTCCACAGTACAAATTAAGTAGCCTCTGCGACTTGTTTGTTACTTGAAAAATGAAATTAATCAGATGACAGAATAGGCACTGCAAAGTTGACAGTGCCAGATTCCTCTGGAATGTGGGCTAGAAGTCTTGAAACCTCATTGTTGTGTTTGTTGTGTGCTTTCCTGTCAGCCTTCAGCAGTCCCATTCTGATGCTGCACGGTCCACAGTCTTTGGTATTGCCTAGACCAAGACACTTTTAAAGTGCTTCAACAGGAGAGATGTCCCTTTGTTTGCAGAAATTGGAAGTATCCAGTGGCTGAGGAATTTGCTGTTTTCCTTCATTTCTGTTTGGTGTGATTATAAGTGATTTTGGTTCATATGAAAATCCAGTGTCATAGACATATGTTTAACTTTTAACTCAGAAAGAACGTTTTGCTTTCCTTTTTAGAAATGTCAAATAAAAACCCCACAATGTGAATGACTTACTTTAAATACAGACTGTTGAAAAGCAGGTCTTTTCTTCCAGCAGAAATCAAGTGATTGAGGTTTTGGTAACAGCTTTATTGGTACTTTCTTCCAGGCTTTTGCTGTCTTGTAATATACATGACACAAAATCAGTAAACACTTATGTCTTTTAAGGGGCAGATTCTAATTGCCACAACCTTTTTGCTACGAAGTCTATGGTAGCTCTGTCTGCTTGTGTAAACAAGGTACTAAAGAGCCCATTTAGCAAAGATATTTCCATGTTCAGCTGTCATTGATTTCGGTGGGAATTAGAGTAATAAATAAGAATTAGGACCTGAATACTTTGACTGGACTGGAATTGGTCTTTCTTTCCCTTGTCTTCTCTTAATAGCTAAAGACATGCTTAGTCACTGGCATTCTGAAAACTGAGCATGAGCAAATGTCTTGAACTTTCTGCTGTGTCAAACTCCAGCAAACTCGAATATTGTGGAAACTATCTGAAATTGTTAGTGCTAGTGGGTATTTTTCATGCTGTGGCTGCTTGTGTAAGAGGGCAACTCCCTCCCCCCAAATATGAAGAATTAAGATGAAAATGAGAAGTAAATTATTAATATAACAAAGTACTGCTGCTTTCTCTACTCACATTTTCAGATCTATTGGATTTTGTTTCATTGTTCTGCATAAATTGCTTCTGACTATACAATGGACTTCAGCAGGGCCATAGCTTTCAGGTTCTTGATTTTTCATAATTCACTCAAATGCCAGCTCAATGACATTAAGTGGAAAAATAGAAAAAAAATGCCCTCACTTTCCCACAGAAACAATTTTGAAAATCCATTTACATGGAAAATAAAGAGACATTAAACCAGGTGCAAATCTGTAGCTGAATACAAAAATCTGAAAGCATAATATTTTATTTTTCCAGATAACACAATACCCACTGTTATTTACTGCCTGAAAGGGCTGAAGAATTCTGAGTTCCATGGAAGTGGGCTGTTTTTCTAATTTACAGTGTGCTAAAACCACTTTTACTTTTATTTTTCATTTTTTAGAAAATAAGCCTTAAGCAGAGACCTTTGTGAGAGAGTTTTAAAAAGTAAAGTCTTAGTGTTTGTTGTATAGCCTTTCATTTTTATTCAATCGTGCTAATGTTTCTCAAATTGTTCAGTCCTTGAAATAGTGTTGTCAGGTTTTCACTCCTACAAACCATTTGCCACTTGCTAAACTGCAGTGCTCAAGTGAGTGTTGAGTAAGAAGTTTTGTTGAATGATGTTATCAACAACATAGGGAAGGCAGAGGGGAAAAAAATACATATATATATATACACACCAAGAGGAAAACAGCTAATCCATGCCAGTGGAGTAAAACGATGCATAAAGACAATATTTCTTGTATTTCATAAAAATGTGCATAATGTCTAACCAGGAGAACTCAGATGCTGCATTATGAGAATACAAACCTATCTGACTGGCACTAGTGAAAGTATGTTTTAGTGGTTTAGGTATGTCCTAAAACTGCCCAAACACAACAGACCAAAAGTCAAGAGCCTGTAGATTTTCTTGGAAGTCAAAAAGGCTAAGGTTTATTTGCTTACTCTTCTGTCAGGTAGACATATACATCTATTGCTAGGAAAACTGAATTTGTACAACTGCAGCACTGAAAAAGTACAGAAATAGTATTTACTAAGTCACCTTGTGGGAATGACAAAAGACCTGATGGAAAAAAGGAGATCTGTCTTCTTTGAGCATCCCTGTCTTGGCTTTCTTTGAAGGACCTGAAGAATGTGATCTTGTCTTGCTAGGCTCTAAACTCAACCTTTTGTGTTGGACAGGTTTGGCAGCTGGTCACATGAAGCATAAGGGAAACTGCATTTAAAAAAACACAGAAAGTCAGTGTCAGCACCCTAATGAAATTCCACAAAATTTCAGCATTGTGTGTCCACAAAATTATTTTTTCCTGATGTAAATATTTAAAGTGTACTGAAGAGGAATTAATTACCTGAAATAGCCAAAATCAAAGAGAAGGGGAAAAAACACTCCCCAGATAGCTGGCATTCATACACATATTCTGAACAAAATTTGGCATCAGCCATTAATATTCATACAAGCAAGACAAGGAATTGTCTCCTAATGGTAGATAAAAAGTACTTACAACACTAAGGAATTAGATATTCCGTGTGTCTTGCTGGGCTATTGCCTTAACCAGCTGAGAAATGGTCATATCCCAGCATGGCATGTACATAATAGTATTTGTTGTTGTGATTATGGAGTGCTAATAGTAGAAAACTGAAAATTTGAAAGTGAAAAGTGTATTATTAATAAACCTCTACTAATAAGGAGAGATAGAATATGAAAATGAAGAATATCTTGTGATGATTGTCTTAGTATTGCTTTCTTCATAGAAAACAATGAACTAAATATGGTTTTATAATCTAATCTCTGTTATTCTTTCCCATAAAATAATTTTCAGAGACATTTTTATTTCAATTCATCCTCATAGTCCCTTATGACCTTCTGAATTATGATAAAATCAGTGATTTAAAACAAAAAATGTTCCCACTCTAATGTTTACTGTACATCTACTTGCACTGTGAAATTGCAAGAAACCTAGCTCCTATATACAAAAAGAAGCGTCCAAATTCTGATGTGTGTTGTATGACAGCTAGACTATCAGCATCCATCAGTTTGGCAAGTTTTCTTTCATATTTAAACTTTTTTTTCTGGCAGTCGTCCCCTCTTGAGTTGCATTCTGTTCCTGACTTGTATTTGTTCTCCATTAGGTTACTTTTTGTCCTTTCTAGAGCTGACAATGAAACACATATGATTATTGTTATTTAGCCAGACATTGCTATGGGCAGATTTTGAGTACACCAGTGCTTACATTTAGCAGAGATCTGGAAATGTAGAAATTTTCAGGCAGCACATACAAAAGTTCATCAGTGCTTTCATCTGGCTCCATCGAGACTGATATAATAATTAAATGCAGGTGTCAACATGAATCAGGAAGCAGAAAAGTCCTTTTGTGGGTTTATGTCTGCAGCAGAAATCAACCCTCAATAAGTCATGATTTTCAAGTGAGGTTGCTTAAAGTTGGCAACTCAAGCTGCTATTTAAATGACATGATGAAATGTCTAAACATAAGCTATCTTGTGAGCAGCTCTTTGAATATTCTGCAAAACAATATAGTTTGGAATATTTTAAGAGTTTGGGCATAAAGCTAGGTCATCTGCATAAGCCATAATCTTTAGAAAGGGTCTTTAGTTTTGTTGAAAGGCCTTGAGCTGTCACTATTCATAAATGGACTTTGCTTAGAGTAGATTTCTAGATTACATCAGCCAAGGATGTGGTCTATAGCACTGAAAAACCTGACTCAGTTAAGGTTTTCCAACTTTTCTGTTTTCCAGCTTATTTTCCTTCTGTCTCAGAAAACTACAGTGAAAACTACCACCAGTGCAATTTATTACTGGGTTATAAAGATCTTCCCACACAGTGACCCTGGAACACTAACAATGGTTCGAAGTCCACAGCCCCTTTGTGACACTGGAAAAAATATATGATGGGCTGGGTTAATATGGGTCTTCTGGCATATAAAAGCACAAAACCTGATGTGACAGCAGCTTCTGCTCAATCATATATAGCACAGGTGGCAGCTGTTCCAACAATTTCCACTTCTCGCTCTGCTTAGCTTTTCCCAGCAGTGGCAATGGCAGAAGTACCATGATTCAAGCTTTCAAAAGCATGAACCTCTGGAGAAATCTGGCACAAAAATGCTATTGCACCAATTCAGCTAAAGGCAAAGCAATTGGTGCCTGCAGTGGTGCATTTCTACCTTGATGAGCTACTTAGAGAAATCAGAAACTGTCCATCTGAAAATCTGTAATAAAAACTTTCCACTGGGCTGATCTTGCCAGTTTAGCCTGTTGGATTGCTTGTTTGCACATCAACAAGCATATAGATGTTTAGCCTGAATGGATATGTTTAGCATGGCAGGAAATATTATAACAGACAAGAGATTCAGATTGCTACTGCAAAATGCAGAGCATCTGGCAGATATGAGTGAACTTGCCAAGAATGAATTAAAAATATGCATATAGTTCTGAAATTGCTTTGCTGCTGGCTTATAAATCAAAAGGTGACCAAGGCATATTCCACTGTATGGTAGCAATTATGAACTCAGTCCTTCTCTTCCATCCTTGCCCAATCTGATCCTCAATTTTTTATGTTTTACCCTATTTTAATTTTATATGCTGGATTAACGAACAGTCTCACATTATTACACCAGGTTAAAGACTAATTTTTTTTATTTTTAAATTCTTTTCTTTAATTAAAATTGAAGAATTACACTGGAAAATAGTCTTTATGATATGGGCACTTTGAAATGATCAGCTTTGCTTTCAAAAACTAAACAGTATTTGTAATCAGAAGAAGATGTGCATTTCATCTTGAATTTAATCAACACTTTTAACCAGTTCCGCAATAACACATACCACAATTGGGGTTTGGTATTTCCTACAGCTTTTGTCCAACCTAGATCCATTTTAAAAAAGCAATAATAGTAAAGATTATTTCTTCAGAAGTATTTGATTAATATGTACAAGCAAAATGCTACTATGGTAATAACAGATAGTGTGCTTGGTGCTGCTTTTGTGGTGAGTTCCAATATGATATTGAATTCATAATTTGCTCCATTTATTCTGTTTTTTCATACTTGCATTGTAATGTCCAATCTATTATCAGAGTTTATAAATATAAGCTTGAGATGCTCTACCAAGAAAAGCCAAATTAATCTGCAATGAAGTTCACCAAGTAAAGAATAGCTGGATAAAGATACAGCTAGATAAACAAGGGATTTAAAAGCATGTCTCAGGGTCCTACTTTTTCCTTCATGGCAGTTTGTTTGACTGTAAAGCCTGTTATGCACCACAGTTTTTCCATGTAGTGAAGCAGTGAATCAAAGGAACATTGTGTCCATGGCAATCTAAGGAAAGAAAAGGTTTTGAGTATATTGATCAGCAAAAGGTTGTGGGTTTGGGGCAACTAAACTCTAATTTCTACTGAGAGAACATAGAAGGAATTTAAATAATTCAGTTCTGTATTCAGGACATTGAAGTATTTCAGATGTCAATTCCCCCCAAAACAATACCAAACACTGAAAGATTGTTCACAGAAGAACTCAGTTTATTATTATCACCTCAATAAAGGAGAAAGAGGAGAAGAAAAAGAGGAAAATTATGCCAGCAGTATTACCTGCCTGCTAGCTGAGACATATGCACACTGTAAACATTTAATTAATGCTTATTTATCAATGGGACTAATTATTTTTCTTTTCTGTTATTATGAGCAGCAAGGCATAAATGAGATTTTAGAGTGGATTTGAAGACGGGAAAACTGTGACTTAATGAAGAAGCTTAATCACAATACAAGAGACAGGAGAATCTTGAGAGAGACTGTGAAATTAGTGCCTGCGTGGGAAATGCTTAAAGCATTAATTTTGTAGATTATCACTGTTAGTGGAGCATTATGACTAGAGAAGAACATGAAAAGAGATGAAGGTGTATATAAAGACTTTTTACAATATAGTGACTAGAAGGGCAGGAAAGACAGTCAGATTTTCATCCAGAGCCCAAGACTTTTAGGCTTCTCACAATGATGTCTTTGAAACCTGAACAATCCTACAGAAAAATGTCTTTCTTCCTACTTTCTTTTGACGCATACATCTTCACTACAGAAACAATTGATGATATAATCTTGAAAATAGAATGAAAAATGACCAATTTATAATTTTTCAAATACAGGTGAATTTATCACACAAAATGTTTTATAAGTCTTGCTTAGCTAAAACCCCTCCAAATTCCATGGGATTTATTGTCTCTAAACCATATAAAGTATCACTACTAAATGAAAATACTGTCACATAATAAATCAGTATATCTTCTACTCAAACACATAGTTTTTCTCAAGGTGGATAATAATCCTAGGTGTCAGAGTACAAATCAGGGTCTTTGTTAGGATAATTGGTAATGTGTGTTGAGAAAACAATATGAATAAGGTCTTTGGAATCCAAATCTCTATACCTGTATGTTTCAATTGCATGACCATTTTTTTTCACTGCAATATATTTTATCAAAATACTTTACTTTTGAAGCAGAGTCACCTTTGATTTACAAGATTAAATGAAAATTTCATATTATGCTCTCATGTGGATAATAGTGACTGCATTTCTTAGCACATAACATCATACACATCCCTGTCCTTTGAGCTTCTGTCTTCTGCCATGAACTCTTGAAAGAACCTTATAGGAAAGTGTAAGGAACAATTATATTTGTATTTCTTACAATGACACATGTAGGAGAGGAGGAAATACTAAAACTGACAACAGGCATCTCTGTTTCCAATCAAAGGAAAGAGTGTGGTTGCAAGGAGATGAGATTTTTTGTTTCTGGTTTTTTACCAAAAGTGATTTTACAGACACTTTTCAGATGCCAGTAGGAATCGCTCTTTCAGTTGGAGTTAGTCTTGACTTTCACAGGGAATCCAGCAATTTTTCTATTTTTACATGACTCCAAGATCTATAATTGAGGCCTAATAAGATGACTACTACACTTCTGATTTAGAGTTTTTGTTCTCTTTTGTGGTGTTTTTTTTGTGGTCCGTTCCCCACACCTCCCCCCCGAAATATTAAAGTGACCAGTTCAAAGTTCAGGCTTGCAAACAAGTTTGAAATTTTCATCTAATAACCAAAAAAATAAATGCTTGCTCTGTTTCATACAGCAGTATTTGTTCAGTGTTTCTGTTTGAAGAATGGGAGTTAAATTAGGATATTTCTTGAATAACAGCTGATGAATAATTTTAGTTGTTCAACTATATTCAGGAATAGGGGCCACTGAGAGATCCAGTAGAAATTCTGATTTCAGCCAAAATTCCACAGACATTCTCAAGAGAAATGCACACAGCAGCACTTCAAGGCACAGTTATTAAGTCATGCCTGTTCAAACAGAAGTGAACCCTGACATAGGCAGAATGGAAGCTTTCACAGCTAGACTTCCTGTGGCAGGACTGCCAACTTCAATCTTTGTTCTGCCCAGACTATTCTAGTTTGCAGCCATCTGACCGAGCCTCCTGTTCATGATAGATCTGAGGTTTAGCTAGAGGCTGCTGGGAGTGGTGAAGACAGAAAGCCAGCTAATGAAAAAGAATTTTTGTTGGAGGAAGGGTCGGAGAAAACATGCCTGTAGAACTTGACAAAGTAAAAGAATCACAGTTATGTGAATCATAAAGAAATTTACAATTTAAGAATTTTGTCACTTCCAGAATCATTCTTGCTCTTTAAAATGTTCTCAAGAACATGTAACATACACAAACCACACACATTTACATATACATATATTAAAATATCATGCTTGCCAACCCAAAAGTATGTCAAGTAACATTTTTTTTAGGTAGGAATCTATCTGTCTATCTACCATCCATCTATCTATCTATCTATCTATCTATCTATCTATCTATCTATCTATCTATCTATCTATCTATCTATCTA
>JAOXXN010000379.1:935516-947812 GCA_026770055.1 Myrmophylax atrothorax
TGACTTATAATCTCTCTTCTGCTGGGTTCATTTCTCCTGCTGGTTTACCTTTAAACCAGCACAGAGGTACAGGTTATGGACTGCACACACAGTCATAAAATCTCAAGGAAAACACTAGCCAGCTACAAATGCAAATATGTTTTCTATCCAGGTATACTTCCATAATATTTTTTGCTTTATGAGGAATTATTTACTCTAGGACAATATTATCAACTATAAATCAACTTTTTATCAGAGACCAACTATAAAATTCCTGCTTTTGTTTTATTTCTTTACCCCTTGAACTGTGTTATCTTGAGATGGTTTTTGTACCCATTAGATTTCTGTGCAATTAGAACAAGTAGAGAAATAAATCATCTCTACTTTTTACGAGGTGTTGACACTCAATAATTTGATGTTCTCATGAAACGATTTAGGGAAACTGTTTAAAAATCCAATGACTGGAAATTTAGAGATAATATTGTAACAAATTCAGATAAGATATCACTATGAAATTTGGGGATGAATAATGTAATAGAACTGACTTTCTGAAGATGTATAGTGTCTGCTGTGAAAATCCTCCTAATGTTTTCCTTTAGCTTTATAGTGTGATTCACTTCTTCTATATGTGTGTGTGGTGTTGCTGTTTTCATTTTGTGAAGGAAGACAATAATTCCATTCCACCTTACAATCTCCTTCTTCATCGTCACAGTCAAAATTCTAAAACACCTGTTGGAAAGCATAACTTGTCCACTATAGGTATGTATTTTTTTCATTCTACTCACTGTGAAAAGTTTTTCTGAGTAGCAACAAGAGTAGGAAAGTACTGTTTACTAAAAATAATAAAAAACTTAGAATGGGAAAGAAAAGATTAATCTTATACACAAAATACTGCCTTTAGACTCAGAATGTGTTTGCTTTCTTCTGGCAAAACCAGAAGTAAAGTAAAGCAACTATTTTTTATTTACTTTTTTATGTGTGTAGGCTGAGGTTTTTCCAATAACACAAAATACACCCAAGTAGTTATGGGAGGCTGAAAAAAGTAAACTTTCATAGATGGAAACCTTTACTCTATATAATTTCCCTTTTATATTTGAATACATATATATAAATATACTTAGAAGACATTTTAAAATGTTTTTTCAATGTCTCAGACAAACATATGAGTTCTTCTATTAGATTTGCACAAAATAAGTCACAAAAGGAAAAGATGCTTGAAAGTAGTAATAAAAGAGGTAGCTAAAAAGGATGAGACTAAATGAATTTTTCTAAAGATTTTGAGCAACTAAATGTTATTAATAAACCCTTTTTAAACTATCATAATGTTCCAAAGGCATAATGACAGACTCCTCCAGGTAATTATTTGCTACTCTTTCTAGCTTTTATAGTCTTCATTCCTGTACTATAAAGTTTCTACTGACAAGTCTTTTCTCCTGAAGAGATTTTATTTTAGTTTTATTATTTCTTTCCATTTATGTGAACCTTGCTTGCTTTATCTTTAGGGCAAAATAGTAAACCAGGTGTGTGACCTCTTGTTTAATCACCATTTACCTGTGCCACATTTATATTTCAAAAGTCATAACCTTCCAGATCTATTTATTTATTTATTTTCAAGTAGCCTCTAAATTTTATTAAGCTGTCTGAGACTGTCTAAAATCTTGCAATAAAATGAAACTGTTTCTTAAAAAAATTCTTTTTCTTGGTCATACTGTGTGAGTAATTTTAAGGGAATGGACCTTGGGCTATTAGTCTGTAGAAACTTTCTCCATTAAGTGCAGTTTTAATCCACAACTATTCTATTTTGCCATCCATGATAGAACCAAACTGCATAGAATTTAAGCACAGAAACTAGTATACTAGACTGCATTGCACTCTTGTCATTTTAGCAAAGGTAAACACCAGAAAGAAAGTCAGCAACAGGGAAAAATGAATAGTTATGTAGAAAGACTAAGTTAAATATTTGGAATGAGCCTCCACATGCAGCTTGGCATCCGAGCTCAGGAACAAAAGTCACTGCTGGAATTAGGCTGCTCTGTCCTGGGGCTCAGGCTCTGTAGCCACACAGAGGGTCACAGCAATCCTGTGGTGACCTTGCATTTCCCATGAGAAGTTCTAGTCATGATCCTGAATCTTTTATTACCTGATATCCATTGTGCTGAATTCTTTATTTACCACAATATCTGATGTTACATTCAGATATGAAGCTGCCCAACTTCTCTATGATCAGATATCTTTCTCTGAAGCACATAGCCCCTGTAACTCTTTCAAACATTGAAGGCAGATTAAAAAGCAACAATAAAAAATGGCTGCTTGAGGCTGTAGATAACCTGGAGAGTGACTAACAAGAAGAGTGACATTAATTTGTAACTTAAGTTGCATGTAAAATGTTCACCATTTAAATTAATTTTCTTTGAGGAAACTTTTAAAAACTCATTGTAAAAGACTACCTTGGCTTCTATTTTTTCACATTGTATTTCAAATGCAAATATTCACCTGTTTTGAAATCAGAGTCTTTATTTTTCTTGCTTTTCTGCTTTAGCTCCACCATCTGTTGCTGAGAGGAGTGTGAGTCTGTGGATATAGAAACAAATGATTGGCTGTGGTCCTTCCCATAAAGGCGAAAGTGAACTTTGAAATTTGGCAGTATATCTGTGTTTTCAAAGCAGCCTGGAGATGTTTCTGTCTTCCCTGCATGCACAAGTTTACTGTGTAGGGCAGTGGATGAACTCCTTATATCCCCTTCTCCCTTATGTGGACATTAACCTGGACATTTTAATGCAAAGTGAGTGCTTCAACCCCCTCAGCCTTCTATTTAGCTTGCACATATGGCAAACAGAAGAAAGAGTGTATACTGTTATTTGCTTTCACTTTAAAAACAGGAAAGAATATGTTCCTAAGTAGAAAACTAAATCAAAACTGAGTATCAAAATCATTTAAAGGCATTAAAAATTGAACAGTTTTTCTGATATCTATCACTACCCATATCCAGTACATGCAAACATAACAATGGACAGGCTTGTTTTATTTTTAGTACAGGAGAAAACATTAAGAGGGAAAAGCAAACAAATCAAAGCCAGGAACAGTTACCTGGAAAGGGAATAAAATGAAGCCTGGCTAAATACATGTTCGTCAGTCAACTATTCTACTTATTTATTTTTTGAGAGAAGTACATTCAGGGTGGAAAGATATTTATTATTTACAGAAGATATTCCTCTGGGCCTGCTGTCCTTGATAGCAACTACTGTTCCAGATGGAAGGAAATAAATAAATAAATAACTACAACTGATTAGGAAGAATTGGAAAAAGCAGCCAGTAAGGGCACTTTGATAACTTATTAAAGGCTTTGCGGTTGTATTCCTGAGTCTGCTGTGCTTTGCTACTTATTTTTATTCTCACTTATTTTTATTCTTATTTTATTACTCTCCTTTCTGCCCATGGAAGGTTATATTTTTCTGTAATTACCACAAGCAAATCTTTCTTTGGCAACGCATGTAGTGATTAATCGCATTTTCTTTATTGCAGTAGTGGGTGGCTTTTGCGTATCCTCTTTTTATATATAGCCTTTAATTTTCTGTATTACAGGCAGTACTAAGTAGTTTGCTTGTAGTAACAAAGATAACAATTAGGTACATATGTTACAGAGCTGGAGCTTTCAGTCTGCCTGTGATCTTTTTGAAGCTTTCATACCTTTCCTTCACAGGTTTGCGTAACCATGACAAAATGTGAAACCATCTTCCTACAATAGAAAATTGTCTTCAGAGTGTGCAATTTAGAAAGGATTCTTGCTTCTCTCTCCTAAGATTTGATACCATAGTAGCTTAAACACTGGATGAGTCATCCTGCTCATTAAAACTGGAGCCATCAATGAAAATCGTAATACAGAAATTGTAGTCCTTTGGGAACTACAGACAGGGAGAAGCAAACTGCCAGGCTGCTGGGGTTTAGGGCAGATTTAGCCATGAGTTCTCTGGTATGACTGTTAGCCATACTGTTCTATTTAAAGCAGAAAAAGAATATTGAAAACTCCTGAAGTTAGACATTGCTTTGTGTATGATAAGAAACCACAGAATTCAGTATGTGGGTATGACCTGCATAGTTTCAAGTATGTTGTGTTTGTTGAGTGTTCTGTTAGAAATCCCTTGCATATGCCTTGGGGTGTTAGTCTCACCACAGCACCTGGAACCACACTTGGTTAAGGCTTGTCTGTGTAAGTTGCTTCCTTCTCTCCTCCACTGCAAAAAGGCTTCGTGCACAGCCTAGAAAACGGAGCTGTGGTGCAGGGTATTGCAAGAGCAGCTGAATGTTCCAGTGACTGCAAAGGAATGGGGTACCTGCGAGATTAGTAATTTTTCTTACAGATCAGACAGATTATGAAAGACTATTTGAAGCTGTAGATAACACGGCAGTGATTAACAAGAAAATAGAACTTCAAGATCCTTTAGTAAGACTTTACGTACCTATAGAATTTTTCTCAGCCACCTTCGTGTTTTAGTTAGCTTTGAAATATCTAATGAGCCTTGGTGAGTCCTTACAGGAACATCCTCATTGTATCTGTTGCTAAAAATGTCTGCCAGAATCATCTACAGCACCTGTGACTGACCTGGTCCTCCTGCAAATGTCCGCAGAGTTTTTTCTGTATTCTCACTTTTGAGATTACTTATACTCATTTTTATGTGTGTGGATGATAGGGGAATCCTCAGAAATGTGACCATTGCATTCCTTCCACCATCACCACCCTCTTGCAATCCCATGCTGAAATTCCTCCAAACAACATTTCTATGGCTTTTCTAGACTCTGAAGAAGTAATTGAAAAAAACAGGCAGAAGACACACATGTAAAAATTTCTATTGTGAGAGATATGAAATGCAGAGTCCTCTCAGTGAAGAATCCATGGCTACTTTTTGTACCATTGTGTAAGAACTGAGCATGATGTAAAAGCTAATGAATTTAAGTACACAGTAGTTGAACTATGTTAGCTCGTTATGTCTCACATGCATTTCAGGAAGAATTGTCTGGGAGATTCTGTTGCCATGTTTTTTCCTATATGAGTCAGCAGCAAGCAGATATATCTTCAAAAGTTAATATTCCTTTAAGGAAGAAGAGAATTTGTAAGATCTGGTCTAATTTAAATACTATTTAAATATAAAGAGCAATATCCTAGCTAGGAGAATCAGTGCCATCTGAGGATTGGGTCCAAAGACCACAGTCATGTAATTTGCAATACTCGAGGCTACATCTTAATAAGACCATCTGGAAATTGAAGCTGTTTTGGTGTAGGGATATCCACTTTTCCAGAGCTGTTTCATGCTAATTGTAATCAATCAGTGTGTGTGCTGCAGTAGCAGCTTGTTAGTTTCTAGTTGGAGGTTGTTTTTAACCTATAAAACTCTAGGGCGAGATTCCTGCTGCTGGTGTAATATATCTAAAATTAACCTCAGGGTCTCATTGCTAAGTGATTTGGGATTTGATTACCTCAGAAAAGTGTACAAAGTCTATCTTAATTTTGCCAATATATGGGAAAGAGGCAAAATGAAAGATTTAGGATGAACAGATGTTATTGTAACTTTCATCATGAGGTCAGGTAAATGTCAATTTTGCTTTATGTAGGTTTAACTTCTGATAATGTGCTAGACAGTCCTTATAAAAGTACTAGGGAAGTAGATACTGTCTTTTCAGGAATTGAAGCAAATATGTAAATTATATAAAAAAATATTTTTTCTGTAAACGAGAGAAATTAAAAAAAATGCATGTACAATTTTTTGTCCTTTAACTCTAGATTCTGAAGCCACCTGATGAGACATTTCCACTGAAAGCTCAATCACTGCATAAGAGCCTCCCTTCATTGTTTGTGGGAAACTGTAAAACTGATCCATTTACCTTGTAGGTTAACTGGAGGACTAGAAGGAGTTTTCTGTCTGAAGAAATAGAGTACATCTGATTCTTATATCACATATGGGCAATTAAATTAGGAGTATTTTCTCTGAAGCCAAGGGAGTAGAGCCAGTTTAAAAAATGTATAAAGAATGTCAGAGTAGTGTCTGGTGTGATGCTGTAAACACTATGCAGATCTATTTGCATATATAAAGTATTTCTCTGCAGGGTCCAACAACTGACTTTTTTGACCTGCCCTGCATAAGTACTCTGTCTATTTAAATAAGGGATAAATAGACACACAACTCCATATTTATCATTGCACTCAGTATAGGTGACAAAGGTGACAAAGTAAATGCATTAGGAGACAATGCCTTATGCAAAATTCCATTTTATTTTTATTCATAAGTTGAATCACTATCATCCTTAAACTTCAGGGCCATATTGTCCCTGAGATTTGGGAAATGAGATGGGAAATTAATATTTCATTTTAGATGGCTCAGAGTTTTCAATGAGGTGCAATATAATAATGAAAAGGAAATGTAGTCGACTGATATATATATATAGTTGTTTGCCCTTCTGAAATACAATTAAAGTAGGCAATGCCTGAGCAGTGTCAGGGCAGTGGAGCTGTTATTAACAGTGGTATGCATTCTACTGGGAGGCAGTTCAAATTACACTGTGCAGAGCTCCAAAACTGTCCCTGCTGCCCTAATGGTGAATCTATGCTTACTGCTTTAAAAGGGTCTAAATTAGGTAGCAATGAAGGCAGGGATTTCAACGCCTTCTCCTCTCCTTTGTAGTGAGTTCCAGCAAATACAATGAAGTATGACACTGTGATATGTAAAATAATATCAAGAAAGGTCCTGTTTTCTGTTTTGTTCAAAAATTACCCCTGAGGCACTGTTTGCACCTAGATCCCATGACTCTGCATAATAATATTTTTTCAAGAAGATTTTGAAGGTGGTGCTGATTTCAGTAAGCAATCCTCTGCATGGTGACTATAATAGAATCCATTCAGGCTGCAGTGGATGATGTTCTGCATCAAAGGGCATTTCAGTTTAAGGTATGTATATCTACATGTTTGATCAGTGAACCAAGGCTGAATTTTATTTTTTCTCTTTTTTTTTTTCTCAGTAGAGCGAGTGGAGGGAGAGTTAGACTAAGCTTTATTTTATGTCCTTAGAATACAATTCACAGTATCTAAGCTCAATAAAGCTCAACATTACACAAATGACAAATTTGTATGAAGCTCTGGCTCTGAGAAGGTAAAATTCTGATCTTTATGTGACAGGCTGGACTGTGCAAGGCCTTTTCTATGACTGCTGTCACTATCACCTCAGGCGCTTCCACCTCCTTTATGCTGTGTAAGGTATGCAATGATCACTCTATTAACATACATATTGACTTTTTGATCTCTCTTCTAGATCTGTGGCTGAGCATTTCTTGCAGGCCACCTGTGAAGTGGTAACAACATAATCTCTGAATTCACCATACTGGGCTAAAATCTTGAAATAACAGAATACCTTTTTATGTGTATGTGTGTATTTTTTTTGTGGTAGTATGACTCCTGAGGGAAAATTACTCATCTGATAAAGTGGTCTACAACTTCCTCAAAGGGTGGCAGTGGCTGGAGAGGTGCTAATCTCCTTTCTCTGGTGACCAGTGGTTGGACATGAGGAAAGGAATGAACCTATGTCGGAGGAAGTTCAGACTGGACATTAGGAAAAGGTTCTCCACTGAGAGGGCACTGGAACAGGTTCCCCACAGCAGCAAGCCTGCCAGAGTTCAAGGAGCATTTGGTCAATGCTCCTGGTCATAAGATTTAGTTTTAGGTAGTCCTGTGAGGAGCAGGGATTGCACTGGATGACCTTTACATATCTGTTTCAAATTGAGATATTCTGTGATTCTGTAATTCTAGGTGTTAAAACCCCTAGGAAATTGCATAATTTTTTTTTCTTCCCTCACCTTATTTTGACTTCTCTTTAGAGCAAAAGTAAAAATAAAGAATTCAATATGACACAGTCATCCTAGTTTTAATTGCCATATGTATCTAATGGTATGTGTTATGTAAATATCCAATACCTGATATTTAGTATATATTTAATATATAATTAGTAACTTATGCTAATCTACTACTATTTCTATAATATCTACACTTAGGTAATCCAATGGTTAGTTGTCATCTAAACTATTGGAGCAGGGAGATAGCAAACAAATTAGGAGTACTGAAAACATACTGCAAAAAGGGTTCTGGAAAAGGTGTGTAGATTGCAGCATAATCTGAAATAGATGTATACAGACTCACTTTGTTGACCATGTTGATCACGTGGATAAAGTCATCTTGGTCTTACTGCCATCTTTTATCACTGCTTTTCATAATGACAGATTTTGCAGGAATCTGTATCAAGTGGTCAGCAAAGGATTGTTGAAAAAATTATCTCCGCTTCTGTGAGGAGAGGCCAGGTATCTGTTTATAAGGTGCAGAGATAAAAACTAGTCTTTTGATAGTCACATTCTATTTTAGCAGTGTGTTGACATCCTAATGTGAGCATTTGCTTCCCTTTCTTCTAAATGGAATTATTGATGATCTACCTGTGTGTGCTTTCAGTAGAAAATTACAATGACCAAAGCTGTAAGTAACTGCTGTAAAATGAAAAAAAAGTCATTTTGTTACTAAAGCCATTTAGGTTGCCACTTAATTTACTCCTACCCCTTCTTCCTGAGGCTGAAAATTGTGCTGTTATTATTATAAATTAATCTTCATTTCAGTGCATTCAAATTCTACCAGGTTAATCAATGTTTTTTTGTGATGAAAGAACTTCAGACATCCTGTCTACACTTGTCTCTTGCCCATTAAATGTGTATTAATGGAGGAGACTTTTAAAAGTTATTGGGGTATGACATTGGATGAAATTTCAGAATCAGCTAAATTAGACAATAATCAATGATAGATAGATAAGATAATAAGATAATTGATAGTGGTTCTCAAATAAAGTTACAATGCACAGTAAAAGAGTAATTTTTTAAAACCTGAAGAGTTAAGAGGGCATGGAGGCATTCTGAAATCAGCTCAATAGAGAGATTTCACATTCTATCAGCATTATTAACTGCTTGGTTAAGAATTGAGAACTGCAGAGGCAAATGAATGAAATTGCATAGAGCATGAAAAACCTTGCAAACCAGAAGCATCTGTGAAGCACTTTGAAAACTTATTAACCATGAATTTTTATATGAAAAATGGCCCAAATCCTCAATGACTTCAGCTTACAATGTCCAATCAGAAATTTTCAGATATGTCTGAGCAGCAAATCTTTTCATGTGCTCAATTTGATATTCATGAGAGGCAAGGCAAGGCATTGTTTTAAATACGTGTATGCTAACACAATATTTTTCCTGACTTCTTATTGTTTCTTTGCTTATTTTCCAAAAGTAATTCATGGGGTCATTGGTATCTTTATTATTTATACATGATAGCTTCTGTATTTGAATGCTAAAAAGTGCCAGTTTAGTACTGACAGTGCTCTTTGTACACTCTTTCCTTCCTTCTTTTCTCTTTCTTGTTCTTTCATTTTGAATCTGAGTATCAGCATTCTGTGAAAAAAAAGTATTCTGTTGGGAAGACTGTAACTTGGAGGTAATGCCTCCCATGTAAAAAGCACCACTTTTTACTTATTTTGAAGTCTTCAGTTATCTTATGTTTCATTAAAACCCATTATTTTTACAAAAGAAATAGAAAATTAGAAAGATATGCAGTATACCAGAATGTAAAAATATGTGGGATACGAAAAACAAAACCAAACTCCTCACTAACCATATGTAAAAAGCACATTTTAAGCCTAACAGAGGAGGAAAATGCCTCTTCAAAAAAGGGGGTTACAGCTCAGTCAAATAAATGAATGTAAATCCTATTAATCAATAACAGTAAACATCATGCAAAGACATTTTGATAAGTCACTTTCTCCTTCATTAGTGGAACAGAATAGATAATATTTTTTGTGCAATATCCAAAAAAAATAGGAAGATTGAGGAGAAAATGGGGTAAGAGACTAATAACAATGAAACTGCATGATTTCTGATATCCATTATGCCATTTAATTACAGGCAGTGTCAGTATGCAGGGTTTAGTTTTGTTTTAGGGTTATCAGATTTTTTAATGACAGAAAAAATACAGAGGACCTATCACCATATTGTCCACGTACTTTCATGACAACAAGAAAAAGTACAGAGGACCAGTAAAACACCTGAATTCCTGAGCAAAGCTCCTTCCCAATTCTTCTCTTCCACCTTTGCATACAGGAAGAAATGTGGAATATTATAGCCCATTTCAAAGGGACTTTTTATTTGATGCATTTTCTAAGTACCTGGAAGCTTATTCAGACTTTCATACAAGTTGACATAGCCTGGGGGCTACCCTGATCTTAGGGGACCAAGACTGCCCTGAGTTAATAGAAAATACATTAAATTCTATTTCTCTCCCACTGGCAAACGTTTTGCCTTTGGGGAACAGCACAAAAACATTTGAATCATAGCCAGCTCATGCCATGTCATCATGTAGTATGGGCAGAGCAATCTTAAGTTTGTCTGCAGTGGGCCTAGCTGATGATGGGGTTGGAGAAAAGATCAGAAAGGTAAGGTGGATGAAACAGGTAACATTACCAACACAATAGATTTTTCAGCCAGATGTTTTGAATTCCTGACACTAGATACAGAACTAGCAGTGTTCCATCATAGTGACGGCAATCGTGTATGTGGCCTAAGCCGTATTTTTAAAACCTTCTAATTTTTTAATCAGAATTATTCTGCTTTAGAGATGTAGCACATTGACTAGTAGTTACGGAGGGAACCAAATACGTTGGTACTGTGGTAGTTATTGTTGACTTCAGTCTATTATTATACACAATTTAGTCAAGAACATTTACATTTACAAAAGCTAAATTGAATCTCATGTCATGGGGGTGCATGACAAGGGTGTTGAGATGGTTATTTAAGGTGTTTTTCCCCTAGGTGGGAAGCTTCAAGGACAAGAAACTACTTGAGCTATCTGTAATGTAGTCCTGCCAGTTTTACAAATTAAATGCATGTAGCTTGCCATAATTTCTTTCATGAATTTATATTTTCTTTAAAATGGGCTAGAGGAAGGATGAGAATGAGATAGGATAACTTAATAGTTGAGAGAGGGAGTGAGAAAGAGAGAAAATAATTTCAATATTATGCCATGCCTGCTGGGCTGGATTTATAAAAATACTCACAAGTGTGGATTTTCTTCTCCCGTAGTTAATGCACTTCTGTGAGTGTCCTGTGCAGCATCCTTCCAAGTAATATGCATTCTTATTTGGTTCATTAACTTCTCTTCTAGAGGACAACATTATATACTTGACAATATTGGAGCTTGTGACAAAAGGAGACAGATAAGCAGCAGCTTTCATACAGGAAACAATAGGATTAGTTTTACTTTTCACAAAGGATACTTTGTAAAAGTCCAGATGTATCCAATACCTAGCTGGGGAGAGCGTCAATTTGTGTTCTTTACATCCTGTTTACCAGATGTTATCTGATAATCAGTAATATACAGTTTCTATAGCAACTGTAGGAAAATATGGTACATATAATACTAAAGAAATTGAAAGGACTAACTCCAGTGCATTTGAAAAACACAATAATGCATAAAGCACCTTTCATAAATGCAGATGCAAAGCTAGCACCCTGCACTTTTATGTGACAGCATGTTTTTCAAATCTTTCAATGCATGCACAGTTCACCTGATTGAATTTTGACACAAAAGACGACAAAAGTATTTAACAATCTAATATGCTTGCATTTGTGAAAATTTGCACTGAGTTCATCTGAGGTTGAAATGTTAGCCAAAGATCCATTTCTTTTCCACTTATTTGTTCAGAAAAAACCCTAAGATAAACAGACCATGAAGGGAGTAGCAGAACATCTTAGGCAGCATCCAAAATGGATTCTTTATTGGGTTTTAGGTGTGTGCCTGCAGTCCAGTTTCAGTCCTGGTAATAGTGCCTGCAAAGGAGGATGAAACATTGGAGTGTGTCATGTAATTAAGACAGTTTGTGGCTTCAAACAGGGATGCATTCAGTACCTGCCAGTGATAAAGCAATGTAATGTGTGTTGAAGTAGTCATTGAGGTAGTGCCCAAAGATTCCTGCAGTGTGGAAAAAACCTGATTTATAACACAGAAGTAATACTTTTATCTTGCAGCTGTTATTCGAGTATTAGCTCTCATAGACTGCATCTGGGTTAATACACCAGGACTTACATGGAAAAGTTTTAGCTGAGGTCAACACCTTGGAAAGCAGCTTTGAGGAATAAGATTTTGGAAGAGATACCTTGTAATGACATAGCTGAGCTTTAGAAGACACAGTATGTCTAAATTATTTTCTACCCCTCTGTATAATGAAAAGGCAAATGCTCTTGTCTACCTT
>JAOXXN010000379.1:952765-968799 GCA_026770055.1 Myrmophylax atrothorax
GTTTTGTTTCTTTTTACTTTTTTTTTCATTTTATTTTTTTATATGGCCATACAAAATTGGACTATCTCCCAGGTTAAACTGAAAGAAAAATATACTATTTTAATAGCAGTATATTCATGATATGAATGTACAGTACTTCCATTCATTTGAAATCTCCTATTGACTCTATCCTTTCAAAGTGTAAGAACAGAGGATGAGAACAAAACATGGTACATTTAGGAGAAATAAATGCCTTTTGCAGTATTTAGAGAATCCAAACCTTCACTAACACAAAAAATGTCACTTCACATTCATGATGGATTTTAAAAGAACTTTAGTACCAGTCTGACCAAACCCAACATTTGCAGGAAGGTTAACTGAGGTGATTATGTCAGCTGAATATTGTGAATGGAGATGACAGACTAATTGGTTAGAAAGTCAAAAACACTTCCAAGATATTGACCTCATGCTCAGCAATTCACACAAGATGGTTTGAAGCCTATAGTTTGAGCCGTGAAGAGCACTGTGTGCTATAGATGTGTTCTCCCAGAAACAAACTGTAATCCTCTCTAGGTTTTAAATTAAGTATAAATGCATGGTAAAATGAGGAACTCTTCCTCTGTGGATAATATCTGCAAAAGACTCATGTTGCTGTCCCAGTCATCTCCAAAGAAGAGGGAAGAATGTTTATTTGATTTAGCTGGGGAATCATATGTTTCCTACTCCTGGAGCAGGATGGCAAATTAGATTGGCTCTGACAAAGTGAAGCAGACTCCCTGTGGCTCTGTAGTAAAGGACAAGATTTAAAAAAATTGAAATATATTAGAAGAGGTATTCAGGTTCAGGTGAATACCCCATTACACAAATCAACCCCAAACCAGCTTTGCATGCTCAAATGGGCACTTTTGTGCAAATATTGATGGCATAATTCTTGAATGCTCAATTTTCTTTTCTAGACATTGGTTCTAAGAATGGAAAACCAGCGTGTACCCAGTCCTTGGATAGAACTTTGAAACACTGACAATTTGCCCCTTACTATACTTGTATTTAGTGTTTATTATTCATTCCCCAGAGTGGACTTTTTCTAAGAATTTTCTAATAAAAGAAATAAAAGTTCCTCATATGAAGTTTAGTGCTAACATTAGAAATCAAAAGAGCATGAGATGCAGAGGTAGAAGCTTTTCCAGTCATTTAAAAATTTCCTTAGGAAAAGATGTATTCTCTTCTAGGTTTATGTGGTTTTGGTTTGTTTGTTTGTTTTTGTTTTCTTTTTAATTAGTTTGGTTTTTGTTTCCCCCCCCAAAAATTGATGCATTAGCAACTTAAAAGTCAGGAGGTCCATAGTCTCTCCATGTACAGCCGTAAGTCTTTGTACCTGTTACATGTATACAAGAAATATAAAGTCCTATTTAGAACAAAAAAATGTAGTATTTGTCAATGTATACTGTTTAGTCTGTGATTTTTCCAAATGTAAAAATCAGGAGCAAGCATCAAGCAGTCTTTTACTCTGCCTCTCCACCCTTTGTATCTTCCCCAGGCAAGCTGGTATTGTTAAGCATCAATTCTGTGCCTGATTTTCTTACATCTTCAGACACAGATTGGAGAATAGGTAAGGCCTGTGTTTTATTCTTCTCGACCTACTAAGTGCTCAAGGTTTGCACTGGCCTAATAGGATGGAAAACAGCAATAGCCTGTAATAGAGACCATTTTCCTGTTATGAGAAACTTTTGGTAAGCATTCCTTATCTATGACTACTAGAATGGAGTAAGAGCAAGTAATACAATATAGAACTGATTTGGAAAATTTAGTCTTATACACCCAGCTGAAATACTGAAACCCCAACCCAAACCTTTGTCTTACAAAGCTCCAAATGAAATGGAAAAATATATTATTAACTTATTATTGATGAGCTTTTCTTGATCTTCACAGTACATTGTCCTGATACTCATATTTTCTGAGCAAGATACTTTTGAAAATTATTACACAGGAATGGAAGATCAACAAGTTTGTAACACTTTTAACAATGTCAAGATGTTACTTGAATACAAACTCCTATAATTTCAAAATATAATTGTGATGAGAAAAAAAATGCTACTGGAGTTAACAGTTGAGTGTGGTATATACATTCACCGTCAGAGTGACTAAAAATAAAAATAGCGTCAAAACAAATATTTCACAAAGAATTGTTTGTTTCTAGGCTGATCGTCACCTGCTAGGTCTAACTTGTTTTACTAGTGCAAATTACAAACAGAAATAACAGCTCTTTTTCCTCTACATACTGTCTGCGGCTATTTTTATGCTATGCTTTTGCCACTACTGGGGAGAGGAAACAGAAGAATAGGCAGGGTTTTAAAGAATTCAGTCTCTTTAGGGTGTGCAGATGATGTTGGGGGACCACTGTTATCACCATAACACATCTGAAACATAAGAGCATGTCTTCCCTTTGGAAACCAGTCAGATAGGGGATCAATGGAGTGGAAAAGTGCCTCAGAAACATCATCTCTTCACTCCTTTGGGATTTGTGTTGAACATTTGCACTGAACATAGAACAAGGTGAGCCTAATCCTCTTTTTACTGTAGAGAAAAATGATTTTCTTGTTAAAATCACCTACAATCTCTTTATCAAAGGCCATCTGTAGAACTCAATAATGTGATCCCCTTGGACACTCAGACTCCCTTCAGACTGAAGGTCCTGCTTCATGCAGATTTTTCCTTTGTGCACCTACTGAAGGAGCAAATCATCTAGATAGTAGCATTGTTTGATGGTGTCAGGATCCTTGACAAGGAAGCAGAGAACAGGTAAATCTGCTGAGAGTTAGGGAAAGGCAATCAGTATTCTAGCTGTGTATTGGTAGAAAGGAGAAAAATCCAGGCTTCTCATCAATTTTACTAGCACTGCCGTTGCAGTGAGCAAGGCATATCATTCTGTTAATATACATTTAGAAGGATGCTATTTTCATATACTGGCATAGCAATCTGGGGTAGGGTGAATGCGCAGGCCTGATGGTGTTAATACCAGAATATTTTGTGAGCTGATGATATTCCAGACACCGTTGGACTCTTCCTGTGGGTCTGACAGTCTCTTTGCCTGTCTTACAGTGAAAAGTTTCTCTTGCTTGTCTAGAAGAGCTTGAGTTACATTTGTGCCGCAGTTATCTGGACAATTTTTTCCTCTTTTCAGGAAACCTGTTAATCCCTGAGGCCGCTAAAATACTTCTTATCTTTATCAGTAACAAACTATTTGTAAAGACGTGATCCTGTTTTCCTGTGAGAAAATCCTTGTTTACTGTCTTTGTTGTATAAGATTGTTTTGTTCAGTGTGTGAATACTTCTGAAACAGTAACATCTCAGAGGACTTAAATATCATATCCTAATAACTGCTTCTAAAAGGTGCAAACTTCACATTAGGAAAATTGCACAATTATTTTAAAAATCACTGCAGGCATTAAAAATATTAAAATATCATTCTTAGAAAAAGTAAGATCTCTAAGAATTGCTAATAATTTTTTATATTGTTTTTGTAATTGTAGCTGTTGAAAAGTTTTATTTCTTTCTCCTTAGCTATTGTAAGTGATTGATGAATTATTGAGTGCCCTCAGAATGCTCAGTGCTACAGAATTTCCCTGCTGCAGAAAATTTGATGAAGATTTTCAGTGTTGTGGGTCCTACTTGATGTAAATTTTGGTTCTGAAACCAACGTACCCGTACTGAGAAAGGTTAGATACCAGAAGTTAGGGCAACACAGGGAATACCTTTGCCCTTTGCCACATGCTGTATTGCAGCTTCTCTTTTTCTGCACCCCTTAGAAATCAGAGCTTCCTAAAATTTATTCTAAATTATACTGTATAAAACTAAACTGTCTTGTAGGTGAATAAGCTTGCACAACCTTTTTCGTAAGCAGTAATGTTCAGTCACATCTGCAGATCTGGGCTCCTAAACACTGACAGGCAATTAGGTGGCCATATTCCAATCACAAGGAACTTACGATACAAGTACTACAATTGCTAATCATTTATTCTAGTGATACAGTGATTATTTTTACTCAAAGTCTAACATAGCATAAAAGAATAACAGAAGAATCCATCAGGCACATTTAAGTTAATTGCCATATGGAAAAATGCTACAAATTTAATAAAGTCCTTTTTGTTTTTTCCAGTACTTCACTGCTATTGCAGACTCTACTTGTTTTGTTCAGAGAATAAAGAACTATTTTAAGAGACTGGTAGACAATAAATTATTTGAACTTTCTTTTTGTCTCTGGCTTTTGCATTACACCATTTAGTGGCTGTAACATGGGTCCCTTTCCTGTTGAGTGCAGCCCTTTCAAAAATCAGCCTGACCCAGTGCGGGTACCCACAGGTTCATAAGTCCTACCAGGAAATCTGCTCTAATGTGGACTCCTCTCTCCACAAGTCCTCAGGTCCCTGCCAGTAGCCTGCTCCAACATGGGCTTCCCACAGGTTCAGGGACTTTTATTCAATCATCAATGTGTGCTGGTGTAGGTCTCCTCTGTGGTCTGCAGGTGGATCTCTGCATCTCCCAGGACCTTCCTGGGCTGCAGAGGCACAGATGCTTTACTGCAGTCTTCACCACGAACTGTAAGGGGATCTCAGCTCTGGCACCTGGAGCAGCTCCTCCCTTTCCTTCCCCACTGGCCTTGTTTGCAGAGTTGTTCTCAAGTATTCTTACTTCTCTTTTCTTTGATTTTAATTGCATCTGTGCAGTTTCTTTTTTTATCCCTTCCAAAGGGTGTTGCCACCAACTCTGATGGACAGAGATGGGTGCATCCTGGAGCCAGCTGGCATTGGCTTTATTGGACATAACGGAAGCTTCTATCAGCTTCTGACAGAAGTCACCCCTTAGTTCCTCTGCTACCAAAACCTGGCAATGCAAACTCAATACACATGTATTAGCCCATAAATCAGGAAAATTTTTAATACTTACACATTTCTCAGCATTTCACCATCTGGGCATTTGATTTCCATCACATTGCCTTCCAGTAACCTTCCCATTTCAGGCTTCTCCAGTTCATGGTCAAACAGTGAAACACGCTATTGCTTTTTTCCTCTGATGGAGAAAGCATTTTTTTTAGTCTTTATAACTTCATTATAGTAAAATTAGAGATGTAGTCCAAAACTGGCTTAAGAGTTGATATTCAGATGCACTAGTGGGTTTTATTTAAAGCTTAGGCATTGATCCAGTCATGATTAATCTGAGGACAAATGTTTGCTTCACTTAATCTGGGTGACACAGCAGCAATATAGTATCACTAAACAGATTATCCACTTCGACGAAGTGGACTGCCTACAAAGTGAATCTGATACTTTGATTGTAAAAAGTTGCACACGTACTGTTTCATTGAAAATATAATTTTTATACTTATGAGACTTTAAGACCTTCATGTGTCTGTTTTATTTGGCTAGATCTCTTAAATACCCTCAGTCTGACAGCCTTTGAGGACTTAGAAAGGAACAACTCAAAACTAGTCTTGGTAAATTGTTCTTGGTCAAGCAATGGTTTCATCGAAGTTAGGAGAAATCACAGGCTTCTGGTTCCTTCTCACTCCTTCTGTGTTGCTCGGACTTTCATTCCTCTCCTCTTGTATCTTACTCCCACCCATTCTAATAGGAAAAAATGAATATATACTGGGGAGATGTAATGTATTGGTAGGTGGCAGACACGGCTTTGCTTATTAGACTTGTGGCAAAATATTTTCTGCATGAAAGATCTATGTGGAAGTTCAGGAGAGTGAAGTAATGATCTGAGCAAAGAAAATGAGTGGCAAAGACTGAGAAAAGAACAGGGACTGGGAAGAGTTAGAAAATAGAAAAAAGGGGAAGAGAAACAAGCAAGGATCTGAAATGCAGAAGAAAAACACATGAAAGAAGAGCAAGCAAATGAGAAAAAAAATAAGGAAAAAAGTGTTGAAGAAGTTTTTATGTAGTGCCGAAAATTTCATAAAGCATTCAGATATTTTGTTCATGCTTCAAGATAAAAAGAATCAGAAAGGTATACTGCTGTGAAGCCACTTAATGTTTGTTTATAGCAACCATCCTTCCCCAATCTTTTCGGGTGTGTCTGTAGCTGTCCTAGATTTCTGCTTCTGGGAGTGGAAGGATGGCTGTCTAAAAGTAAGTATGGCTTGGATATTAGTGACTGAAAACAACATTTTCTATTTGCATGTTTCCTAAGGCTAGGGGTTCTTACCCTTCAAAATGAACTTGTAGCAGCAGAGAGCAGAGAAATTTTAGTAGTTCGTAAGTTGAGAAAAACAATGTTAGCTACTGATATGTCTCTGTTTATTGATTTTGAAGGTTGCTGGGTTGCTGTTTTGTTTTTGGGGTTTGGTTTTTTCTTTGTATTTTTTTTGCTCCCCCCCCCTCCTTTGTCTAATAGACATAGTTTTCATGAAACTGGAGAACACTCAAAATAAACAGCTTTCATTACTGTTAAAGGCCTTGGAATTCCTTAACTTTTTAAAATCATCCATAAAAGACTTAAAAATTTGGAATACTCCTCCACACTGAACATTACCCTTGAATTATTTTATCCTGAGGTGCTAAATTGAATTTGAAATACTGATATGCCTGCTTTTAAAATAATGTGTTACTATTTCAAAATTTTTGAGAGTTTCCTGATCATGGACTATTGAAGATTTTATAGTTTGTGAAAATGAGGGTTGCAGGAAAACATGGAATCGCAGAATATGCTGAGGAGGAAGGTACCCATCAGCATCATTGAGTCCTATGCAGAACAGTCCAAGAATCTGACTGTGTGCCTGAGAACATTGTCCACTTAGTCAACAAACTTAGTGTACCTTCAAGTCCGGCATCCAAGTCATTAATGAAGATGTTGAAGGGCATTGGGCCTAACATGGAGCCCTGCATTACACCATGAGTAACTGGTCACTTGCTGGATGTTACCCCGTTCAGTATAACTCTTTGTGCTCAACCCTTGAGCCAACTGATCACTCACTGTACTGGACACTTTGTCTAGAAGGATCTTGTGAGAGACATTATCAAAAATTTTGCCAAAGTCCAAAAAAATTACATCTACTGCATTTCCTAGATCAACTAGTTGGATTATCCTGTTGTAGAGGGAAATCAAGGTGGACAAGCAGGACTTTCCCCTCATACTGATTACATTGTCCTTAAGGTGTTTTTCAGTATCTCTCAGAATAATCTTTTCCATGATTTTACTGGGCACTGAAGTGAGATTGACAGACTTGTAGTTTTCATAGTCTTCCTTCTTGCCTTTCTTGAAAACTGGGATAGTATTCCCTGCCTTCCAGACAGCTGGGACCTTTCCAGATTCCCAAGACTTCTTAAAAAATCATGAGAGGTTTTGTGACGTCAGCCAGCTCTTTGGAAATTCTCAGATGAATTCCATCAGGCCCCACAGATTTATAGAGACCCGGCTGGAACAGCAGATCCTGCACAAGTTCAGGATCAGCTGGGAGTTGACTGTTCTCAAAGTCATGGTCCTCCAGCCCAGAGCACTGAGACTCCCTTGGTCTGTCATCTGTGTTGAGGACAGATGTAATATAAACCACTAAGGTAATTCAAACTCATACTAAAGTCAGGTAATTCAGCAGACTTACTTCAGAAGATATTTGTCTTTAAGAAAATTCTATAGATGTTCTGCTATCAAATCTCAAGAAAGTAAAGACGGAGTGACTGGTGTAGGTCAGAACTGTTTTTTTTTGTTTTGTTGTTTTTCTCTCAGGCCACTTTATGTTTGTGTCTTGAGATGAGGCTTTTACATAACTAATCATTCAAAGGAGGGCTGCGGTAATGTTTTGACAAGATGCACAGGGATATCCACAATTGCCTTAACTGTTAAAAAATGAACTGAATTTGGAAACTGAGTACTTAGGGGAGTAAGTTAATTTTTATAAAGCATGTGTTTGAAATTGGGATAAAAAAAAAAGAAGCTCTAATGCCAAATTGGAGTGTTATTTGGGAAGTGAAGGAGTATAAAAGCCAATCCTAACATCAGAGTACACAAGGTGGCCTTAAACTCAGTCTTCTAATAATTGCAATCTGCTACACCCCCTGTGTAACAGATATAATTATGTTAACAGCTTTTCTACTCAGGCACCATATATTTCCATTACGAAGCCAGCCTCATTTAATTAGCATCATGTAGTAAATTAGCAGTTATAAGGACTGCTGGGTACAAGGGAATCTCCATTTTCTCACCATCTACTTAATCCTCAGTCAATGTTGAGATTACTGCTCACTCAATTTGCATATACAGAAAAAAAAAGCTGACATCCTGCTCAAACGTTGTGATTCAGTCACTTTACAGATTGGGAAAAAAACCTGGTTTCTGTGAATACCTAGCAGTTTGGATTGCTAATTTCCCATTGTGTTATCTTTCTGAGGGAGTGTAGATTAATCATGTATACTGAAGTTGGGTTTTTTTGTATGTGTCAGGAAGAGTTGTTTGTTTTTGTTAGAAACACCATTAGTTACTCTATAAAGGATAAAACAATAGGTTTACATGATAAAACACAATATCTGCATAAAATGAAATAAAAAATATGTTAAAGACTGGGTTTCAGATATACTGAGCACTTAGGTAAGGAGATGATTTTGGATGGTAACGTATTTCTGATACGAGCAAAACTAATTTACATTATTTCTTATCTCTTTTGTTTACTGCTAAAAGTGCAGTTATGATGAGACAAAAATATCTTTTTCTATTAATGTCTGCTGTTCTTACTTAGTTCCAGCACATTAGGAAAAAAGAGTTCTTGAAACACTTTGGTAATCTCCACAATACAGAGAGATGGTTAAATACTGTAACAGCTGCCTGAGGTGGAAGGAGTTCTCAGTGGCACTACAGTCTCTGCAGAGATGGTGCTGACAATTGTTCTCATGTTCTACAGCTTAAGCACAAGACAAGGCTGGACTTCTTCAGGGGAATGTACTGTAAGTATTTACAATATCCCCTTTGCACTTGTTGGATGACTACCCATTTCACTGAAGCCAATACAAGTTTTATCATTCACTGTAGAGGAACTTGCTTATGGATCTGTGTGATTGAAAATGATTGCACTGAAGTAATCTTAACTGTTTTTTAAAAACTGCAACACTCAGTTGATTAGTAATTAAGAAATGAATGAATGAATGAATAAATAAGGGAGGTATGCAGTTCACAGTCACTTGAAGATCAAAAATACACAGTAGAAAAAAGAGAGGAGCAATTTTCACCGTATTTACAGTTAATCTACCGATGACTTCTCAAAACCGCACAATTTTTTGTGCAAAATAATGACACCACGGAGGCGAACTGCACTCCAGAAACCCCTTATGGTAAACGTGGAAGACAGTAATGTGTGAAACAGATACTTCTGCCTACAGTTTTGGACAGTCTAACAACCTAAGTGTAGCTGTGGCTTTGCAGTACAGGCTATTGATATCTACAAAATGTTGTTTTCAGAAAACTTAAATATTTAATTCATGGTTGTCACACTCATATCAACACCTTAAACCAGCAGAACTACTTAGAAACTTTTAATGGGATCCTGATTTTCTTTGGCATTGGGTATTCTTCAGCTGACTAGCAATGTAGTAAAATGCCACTGCAGTTTTTGAAGCAGATATTTTCAACTGCCATATACTAAATGGACTAATGTTTTACATATGTAATAGAAATATTAACTTGGGTGAACTGTAGAATAATAAATACTGTTAATTATACTTTTTAATAAAATGCATAATATCTATATATATCATTTGCATTGTTCTGCTCCTCTATGTGGAAACTTGACCTCAGGTAAAATACAAGCATTGGGAAATTTTTTCTGCTCTAATTCTAGGCATGTATGTAGAAAGATACTGTTTTTCCAAAAGGCACCTCATCACCTGTTTCGGTTTTGTTGATTTTTTTTAAATNNNAGAATAGTCATTTTCAAGGAACACCAGGAAAACTGATTAAAATATTCAGAAAGTGGAAGATTCTAAAATTATTTGATATGGCAGTACCATTGTCTTGGTAAATTTTTCTTTGAGATTTAGAAGGAATTATGAAATAGTTTAAACCCTGAGGGTGGTTTTTATATGTTCCCAGTTTCAGGTAATGGGATTGAAGGGTCCTTCTGGGGGTTTTTTGAGACCAATGCCAGAAAGACGCAGGGAACGTTATTTTTCTTGCAGCTCCTGGGAACCAGAAAATTCATATGCTTCATGTGGCTGTTTCTCAGCTGAAGAGAAAAGTGTGGCTGGCCATCTCTCTAATTGTGCTGTATTCTGGTCCTTGAAACTTCTCAGTGGGGAGAGGTTTAACTCAATGCTGGTAAAGGTTAAAAAAATTGTTGCTTAGGCGTGATCAGCTAGGAAACAATTAGCTTAATATGACTAAGTCAAAAAAGACTCTCTTTAGCACCTCAAAATGAGGGATTTGGAGGACCCTGTCCAGGAGGTTGTAGGACAACACAGCAGCATAAGCAGATCTACTAAAGCTAAGGACTCTCCTCGACTAATTTTTGTAAAACAGTGTTTCTCTTAAAACCTTGCTGCTATAACCATTACCCTACAGTTTCTAAAAAATGTGGATTTAGAGTAAAATATCCACTGTGCATAGCTGGAACATGTCTTGAACTAATTTCTTGCTAACACATAAAAAAGTATACCTCTATCTTTCATAAGTTGGCACGGAGGGTTTTGCTTTGGTTTTTTTTTGTTTTGTTTTGTTTTGATCTTGTTATTCTTGTTTGCTTACATATAAGCAGTTTGTTTTGGGCAATATCATCACAGCATGTGGTATGCACAACACCATTTTCTGAGTTTCAAACATTTGCCCAGAGTTAAATTTACCTTCAGTTTTACATATTTGAAAAAGAGTGATTGTTAAACATTACATAAGTTAAAAACTGTCACAGTCTGGACTGAGTGATATGGTACTTCTAAGTCAGCAACATAGTTGAAAACAGACTGAGCTGCAGTTAGGAGTTAACTGCAAATAAACAAAAGAAAAAGGTTGATCTTCAAAAAAATTTATAGAAACCACAGTCTCTTAAGGCCAAATAAAAATTTAGACCTTAAAATTTACGTGCTATGGCAAGTAACATTTGATAGTTAATCTTTTATACTTTATTCTCTGAGATTTAAATGTTAATAGTTAGAAATAAAAGTTCAATTAAACATTTTAACACAGAAAATCTGGATCCCAGATATTTACAGTGAACTCTACGTTACTAATTTACACACTTTTTTATAGAACATTTATCAGAGGAATAAAAATTAACTTAAAGTTAGCAATAACTGTTAGCTAATACCTATTAATGAAGAAAAAGTAGCCAAACCTAGTGTTGCTGACAAAGAAAATCCAGTCTATTCCCCTTGTTATATAAGTGTTTTTTAAATTCAGTGTACCAAGATCGGTGTAGCTCATTATGTATTTTCCTACTTTCCAAATATTAAAACCTTGCATTCTAAGAAATGTAAAATAAAATGTGCAGAAAATTAATAAATTAGAAGGAAGTTAGCAATATTGAAAAATAGAAACTGAAAGTTAGTTACATTATGGAAAAAATCTACCATGTCTCCATATACATTCATATCTTTTTGCTATACAAGAAATAGGAAGAATCTCTGATAGAAGATATCACTTGTTTTCTTGAGTCTGGGAACATCAATGTAATAATCTTGTATTATTGAAAAGAACTGAGAAGACATCCTTAAATTAAATCAAATCTATAAATTAAAGAAATCCATATTGTCCTTGAGATTAATTAGTTGGTAAAGACTGAGATGTTTGATAGAGAATTAGCCACCAGTATGTTTTTCAATTTTAATTACAATTCTGGCAAGGCTGTCTACATATGGGATAACCTAAAAGTATATTATGATAACTTAATTAAATGAATATTTGATGTAGTGCCTAAAGAATTTGCACAACAGGATTTAGTAAAATTTCTCATACCTCAGAGTTTATTATCTTACAGGTAACCTAAAAGTTTACTTCCTTGATTTGTTCTGATCTACACCTAAAAAATTAGAGAAACAGCTTTTCTCTGATTTGAAAATATCTGAGGAAAACATGAGACCTTTTAAAATTAAAAGAAAAAAAAAGAAAAAAGCAACTAACCATTTTACATTTTCAGAAAAATATTGTTTTGAAATGACTAAGCATGGTTTTAAATCTGATCTACAGAGGTAATGCAATACATAGTTAATCAACCTTCATATAGCTTGTAAATTAAACCCACTTACTGCATTTTGTTACTTAACTACAAATTGCAATTTGTACCCAATGACATGTTCTAATTATGTGATTTCATGTGCAGAACTAACTTTAATTAAATAATTAGGATATGCAATTAAAATTTGTGGGTATCTATTTGAAGATGCTTACGAAATTCTCTTCCTAACACTAAAACTCTTTAGAAAGATAGTTCATGTGTGTATGTTAAGGAAACTAAAATCTACATTTTTGAAAATATATGCCACAAAACATATGAATTCATTACTTTGCTAAGCAATCTTTTAGATTTCTATGGAACTACTTGTATGTGTAAAGAGAAATACTTATGATAATTATTTGCTGGATTGATTTTTCCTGGATTTTCCAGTAGTGCTTGTCCAGCTCCAGAATTCCTACATTGCATAAGCCTAGTCAGTTATGTTTGAGATGTTCCTGATATACTTCTATTCCTGATTTACAGTAAAACCCCTTAAGCACTGCAGAAGTATCTGCAGCATTCATGCATAAGGCTATTTTTTATAGCCAGAGTTGTCCAAATTTTAAGAGTGATAATACAGTCCTTGCTTCATATTAGTGTAAAGGTAGCTAGAGGGCAAGAAAGGAACACAACAAAACAACACATAATTCTGTTCATTTGCCAGGAAATATTTAACACCAAGGGGTTGGACAGAGTCATGGAGGTTCATTCCCAAAAAAATCTATTCACCTTCTTGTAGTTCCAAAAGGATACATAGACAAAAAAGGAGAAGCTGCTTTAGAAATTTGTCAAGAGTTGTTTTATCCAGCAAGGAAGGAAAAATCCTTGGCAACAGATGACCCTAAGACTATTTTCTAATATTTTGAAGATAGGTAAGAAAAGGCAAGCACAGAAGAAAAATTAAACCAAGAACTGCTGGAACACTCAAAAGACATCTAATTGTTATATCCACAAAGCTTCATTAAAGTAACTCTTGGATAGTAAATACATAATTTGTCACATGTGTAGAGAGGTTTAATAAATGGTCACAATGATAAAAGCAATTATTCCACAAACTTTTCCATGCTGGAAAAGAACACTAAGATTATGAAGGCTAATGAGTCTTTAGTCATGAGAGAATACTGTTATGGGAAAATGTGGATCATCATGAATCACTTCTTCTTTTATCTTTAGGTAGTATTCTGTTTTACAGAAGTGCAGATTACAGCCGTCTTATAACTCAGGGAAGTTCCCAGAAACACCAGCTGACTTGTTCAGGTCACTGACTAATTTTAACTTGTGTACATTAAGGTGTAGAAAAAATGGTTTATAATCTAGGCACCAGTTTTGATAGAAGAGCATGGTTAAAGAGGTGGCTCCAGAACAGAAATCAAGACTACAAATGAGCAACACAGAGCAACAATTAGCCAGGTGTTTTAATAGTTTAGACAACTCCCTCCTTTATAATAATACTTATAATATTTCTATGTAAGACCTCTGAGAGAATTATATAACATGGATGTTAACAGATGAAAATGGTGCTACATAAGAGCAGCTGTGTCTGAACGGAGTGAAATGAAGTACATGGCTCTTAGAAGTATATTCCTTATGATTTGATATACCACAAGGCAGTATACAGAGCAGCTCTGTTAAATGTTAGCAGCTTTTAGGAGCTGTGGCTAAAAAGGGAATTAACCTCACTGAGGAAACATCGCCTCTCTTAGCATGAAGAAAGGGCCTCAAAAATCTGTGTGTGTGTGTGTGCACAAAAGGTATGCAGCCCTCTGGATTTTTTCGGTTTAGTGGTGGTTTGGTTAGGATTTGGGTTTGAGTTTGATTTTGACATCCTAATGTCAATGGATTTCTCACGAAATCTGCTTTCCCAAGCAGATGGAGTGCTGGAGACTTGGGCAGCATGGTCAGACAGCTCCTCAAGGACATAGGTTCAGTTCCAGGATATGCATAGTCTTTCTTCCTTTCTGCTTCTAGTTTACGAGTATAATATTTAAATTCTGTAAAATGTGGGGGTTTTGTAGAATGGTGTTTAACTGGAATGTTTATAGTCCGTGTTAATTGCTTTGTCTCTGTGCACTCTGTTAATATTTTTGGAGCTATGTAAGGAAAGCTTCTTCTACCTGTGCTCCTGAGGGTTTTCTTTGTTTGACTGGATATCCTACTGCTCCCTATCTTCTAAAGCTGAATATTGTGCAAAAAAGATTAGCTTGTGTCTTCCACACCTTCAAATGAAGTTTTGGTGAAATGTCAGTGATGCATAAAATGCACTTTCACATCGGTGTTAATTTAATGTTTTTGCTTTTGATCCCATATGGTAAACTTTTACAACTCCTAATTACTGTGAATTCTAACACATAAAGAAGAAGTTTCATTTTAAAAAGTATTTCTGAAACAGATTCTTTAACTGTATGGGCTAATTATGCTGCTGTTGCTCAAGCAGGAATTCTGTATGAGTAAAAATTATTGGCTGCTGTTTTTATATTGTATAAATGCTATATTTATCCCTGACACTTCACTGCTTAACTATGCACATATGCATGAAATCTGGCTCCTAAGAGCTCATTTGTTCCAGCTGTATTTCTATGAGACCATAATTTTATTTCTGACATCAAAACTGCTTGCTGTGGAAATGATCATGTAACAAAGCTTCAGGTGAGAAGACAATATGTACTCAACAGATAATGAAAATTAATATTTCCATTAACAATTCTCTTGAAGGAGTGTAGAGAATGTTTATAAAACCTAACTCTGATGCCGAAGTCAGAGAATAAGATTAAAATTAAAATTATCTTTGCAATTTGAAGAAATCACCTAAAATCAACAAGAAATTTTGTAAAGGCATGTGCAAGCAGAATAGAAAAACACATTTTAGAAAAAGAAATTTAATGTGTGCAGCAGAACTTCACAAAAAAAGATCTGGGGAACCTTCAACTCTAAAACTGATTTTTAAAACAATGCAAATGTGATCCTGAAATGTATTAACAGCAAAGTCATATGAAAGGCCTGGAGGTGATTATTCCATCCATGTGACCTTTATGAGATTTTGGCTTTATATACTCTGGCTAGCTAGAAATACATTTTATGATAAATTGAGAGCATCAAGGTAAAGGAAATTAAAAGCCAGCCAGAGATTTTGAAAATATGACTTACATTGAAAAAGTGATGGGGTTTTTTTGTTTGTTGATTTTTTTTTTAGTAAAAGCCAGGAGACTACAGAAGGACATGCTAATAATGTACATCAGCTTTGCTTGTAGAAGGATAAGAACAAATGGGCTTAATTTACACCAAAGGAGATTTACCTTAGGTATTAGAGAAAAACCCACAAACAGAAAAAACAGTCCTTGCAGTAAATCCCTGGAACAGACTGCCCTTGTAGATTAAATTACGCAATCTTCTTCTCTGGGGTCTTTAAGAAACAGATTAGGCAAATGACTACTGCAGTGGTTCTCCTGCACTTGATTCCAAGTCAGTTTCAGCTAATGCTTTAGGTGGTCTACTGAAATTCCTTCTACCTCTACGCTTCTCTAAGATACAAGGATTTTTAATTATTAATTTAAAGCAGATATTGTACTTTTCCAAGTTATATGAAAATAGTCAAGGCATGTAGGGGTTTTTTTTCCCAGATTCTTTTTTTTAAGTCATTCCTAGAGACTTGTCCAGACAGACACCGAAAATAAGTTCCTTCTTTCCTCCCTAGAAAAAAACCCAAAACATTGATGCCTCCAGAACATGTTTCCCTGTGAACAGAGACACACTGAAGATAAGTTAATGGAGAAAGATATAGGGTTTTATTAGTGGAAGCTTCCCAGATCAAACCCAAGGGGGTTTGACCCCGAGAACAGGAAGACTGCAGGTTTTCATAACCACTTTT
>JAOXXN010000379.1:981175-1011309 GCA_026770055.1 Myrmophylax atrothorax
TATCTATCTATATCTATATCTATATCTATCTATATCTAGCTAATCTATCTATCTATCTATCTATCTATCTATCTATCTATCTATCTATCTATCTATCTATCTGTGGTAGTTAAGACCAGTTATGCTTCTTATATCCACTTTCTAATTTTAAAGTTCCCTTTATTTTTTTTTAATTTAAAAAGGAGTGATACAGTTATTGAGGAGGAATCCTCTCTGGTTTTGGTAAACATTTTGGTTTCCCTTAAACTAAGACAATTGTATATATTAAATACAGATTACTAAGGTGAACACTGAATAAGAAGCAACACAAATGCCTTAGTCTGAACTGCTTCTTGAAATCACGAAAAAAATTATCCATTTTAGTAAAGATATTGAATTTTATTTTTTTTTGTGACAAAGCACACATCATTTAATTACTCTCTTATATCCATTGTGTAAAGAATTGTAAAGACTAATAAATATCTTGATTTCTTTAGCTTTTTTTTGTCCTATTGAAACAGCAAACCCATCATACTTTTGTTTTCATATGGCTTACAATTGGTTTGTGAAAATAGTCTTGAGACAAAGGAGGAAGTGGAAACTATAGTCAGAGCTGAAATGTATTCATACATATTATATACTCAGTATAACTGCAAGACAGAAAAAGCCAGGCAAATTGCATCAAACTAGGGAGGTTTTTTTGGTCATTGCATAAGGCGCCATGAGCCAGGCATTCAGGACTGTTATTTTTAGTTGCATAAATGCTGAATTTAAACAATTTAAAACAAATAAAAAAAGAGAAAGTTTGTCTTAATACTTCTTCCTGCTTTTTAAAAATAGAATTTGAAGTCAAGGTTTTCTATCAATTTTCCTCTCTTTCACAACATGTCATTTGCCAGTCAAGGATTCTTTACCTTGTGTAAAGCCTTGTTAACAGAAAAAGGAGATTGTAAATCAATACAATGAAATCAGACAGTAAATGAGACTAATATTAATAATATATTAAAACTGTTAAAAAAGTATGCCTGAATGGGAATAAGTTTACTTCACAATATTTAAATACAAAATACATTGAATTTATTACGAAATCAGAGAATACATTTCTGTAAACATAAATGAGAAGAGGCTACAAAAGTAGATACAAAACTCTTCTAAAATGTAAAATATTGCAGAACTTCTGAGGAATTGTGTGACTAAAATTCAGTTCCATTTTGCTCAGTGTGTTGTATGATATTGTCCCAATATTTCCACTAGCTTATTACACCCAGTGTGAATTGATTTATGAGCCCAGCTCACTGGAAGCCTGAGCCTTCTTTGTTGTAGTTGGAGAGAGTTATCCTTGACATCAGCCTTAAAGAACAAAGAATTGAGGCCTTTTAGGTTCTCTGCTGTGTCTTATTTGTACGAATATGTGCTACACACATGGAGGCGTTGTGGTGTAGTAGCATAACACATTGGCCTTTTGGGGCAAAAACATTTACATTTTAGCTGCATGCTGCTTTCATTAATAGATGAAAAAATGTCACTGAAACACTTTTCTTACTGTAGCTTTGCAAATCTTTTCTCCAGAATGCTTTCCACCCCCCTCAGAATAACTCACTTCTGTGTCTGCAGTACCTAACAGTTTCTCTTTATGCCTAGGTTTTAATTTCTTTATTCTTTTACAAATATATCTTACAGTCCCTTGAATACATCCTTCCAAATGAATTGAACACAGCTACAAGCCCTGAGATGTATTTCTTTTTTCAAAGGTTTTTCTGGTGGTGTGGGCAAGCATTTACAGAAATAAAACGTATGTTTTACTTTTTGGATGAAAGGTGCAGGTTCCAGTGGAGTGTAGGAAGTGAGGAGTCAGAGCTCACACTCAACATGTCACATCACTTGATTCAGAACCTTAATATCCATATAATGATCACTAATGCTCTCTTTCTCACTAGGGAGAGCTCAGAAGAAAAAACACTTTTCATTTTAGGTTTCACAGGGTAGCTGTTTTATGATGATGAAAAAGCCTGAAATCAAACTTACACAACTTTGTTAAACAGAGTTGGATCCACTTAAATCAGCTCTGAACTTGTTCTGTGTAGTGCAGCACTGGATTCAGCTACTGCAAGAATTTAACTGTCATGAGAAATCTCTTTAAATGTGTTTTGTTTTGCCTCTGAAGTGTTATCCCTCCTAAGGAAGATTATTTCTATGAAAGAAATCTTACAGAAAATGTAGATAAATTTTCAGACTTAGGCAAGCTGTGGTCCTGGAAATTTATTTGGTACATCTTAATTCCTTGTTTTTTCCACTTCACTGCTTTTCAGCTCAATGATCATGAATATTATCTTTATTCATATGTACTCTCAAGTGTACAAAATCTGTGTTTATTATGTGTATGCATGACTCACACAGTTTTCTAAACTAGTTACTATTTTTATGGCTTTTTTGCACTATGATTTTGGCTCATGACTGACTAGCATGTAAGACTTCTGTAATTTGCAAGACTGTAATTCTGCTCATTTTAAAATTGCATCCTAGATGCATCCTTTTTTTCAGCTGGAGCTTCTGCATGGAAGAGGTTCTATTATATGCTCAGCAGTCAGCTGTGTTCCTTTGTCTGACTGACACTCACCATGTCCAAAACTCGTAAGATCCCCTGTGATACAACTTGAAAGAGCTCCTTTGTGGAAATTTATTTGCCTGAAATGTCCAAGCCTGGGAAAGTAGGGACTTAAGTGATTCCTAAACTTTTTCCAATCCAGACATGAAATACAATCTCATCTACTATGAGTGCATGTCTCGCAATATGTAAGTGCTCTCCTTCATAGGTAATTATTAAAAAACAGGGCACTTTGAAACACTATCAGGCAAGATAATTTTTTCCCATTATAGTATTTTTTGTTACAGTAATAACATGAAAATATATCAATAGGAATTCAAATATTTAAAAAAATTACTGTCTCCTGTATGCTATATATTTAACCTCTCGTACCTGTGTTTTTAGACATCAAAGTCCACTGTGTAGTTATCTTGGAAGATTCTGCTGAGATCTGGAGCCAGTGTGTCCAGCCTGGGAGTGAGGATTTTGAATGGTAGAAAGGTATTTAGAATTTAGACTGACCACAACAGTGATCACTTACACTTAATCAGAGGTTAATGGGGTGGAACTCCATTAGATGTGCCACCAGTAAAACATCTTGGCAGGTGTCCTCTCAACCACTGATATGAGTGACCATTTCTTTTTACTTTTTTCTTATCTCTGTTCCCACTTTTTCTTTCATCCTAAGCAGCAAGCCTGGCTAAATAGAAATACTTTTTAGGTCTGGATTTTGCAGTAATATGAAGTTTATACTCAAGCAGAACACATATCTGTACAAAGGACATGGGAAGATTTCACCTTTCATAACATAAGAACATAATAGGTGCCTCACTGTCTATCATTGCAAAACCCATCATTGTCTATAACTTAAGTAAAATATAAGGGAACTGGCAAGATGTTCACTGTAATAAAGCAAATATTCATTTTTTGTATGCAAACAACAATCAATATGATATAGGAGGGCATTAGAGTGATTCCTTAATAGAATTTTTTAGCTTTTGATTTTGTTATTTAAATGTACATACTATGTAACTTTTTTCTGATTATTAACACATATATTCAAGTATGTTTGATTCTAATTAAAAAAGGCTGTATTTTTTCCAGAAAAAAATCCTTTATTTTTAGAAAATTGCTTTAAAAATACAGTGTAAATGTCATTCAGAAATTAGCCAGAGTAACCTGAGCTATTTCAGCAAAATAGTCTTCCTACAGACACATGACCTTACCTACATCCTTGTATATGGGTTTATTTCAAAAGACATTTGGGAGTAAGACAATACCTTAATTTTTTTTTTAATTTGACAAATGGTTTATGAAAGCTCAGTGACTTAGTGTCTGTTGTTTTATGAAACTGAGTTACATCCCCAATAAACACTAGAACTTTAATATCTCTCTTTCCTTCATTTTTTCCTGTTTGGCTCCTCTCCACCTGTATTTGATTAGGTAGAAAAAGACAAAAGCATGTCATCTTAATTTTCAAAACAAAACTGCAGAATTAAAGAAAGATTTTGGTTTCTCGCAGTTTTCTTTCTGGAGGCTCCAGGCAGCTGCTAATCATTATGTTTGCAATATTAAAACAAGACCCCAGGTTAGTCTGTGCTAGTTCATTTACAAGAGTTTTCTTTATTTGATTAGGTTCCTATGTTTAATAAGCATGTTAGGTAGAAGAAATTGGGCCATTTCTTTCTGTAATGTTAGTAACTATCTGTTCTCTACAGGATCATTTAGATTTTCAGGGCAAAATCAGAAATGGGGCTATACATTTTACTGATAGTAGTCCTAACACATATTAGGTAGTCACACTGCTAGCCATCACCTCCTTCCATTAATGGAATATTTTCAGTGGACTTTTGGTTTTAGTATGTAGTAGATCTAATGGTTTCTAATGGCAGTAAAAAACATTTGAAATGGCAAGCAAAACTATAAATTTGTGAGAAAATGAATAAATAATTCCAGGTCTTCTTCTCCCTTCAAGTTTCTAAGCCTTTGGCTTACTTGGCTGCATTTGAGTAATTTTCTGTTTCTAAACAGACAAAAGGAAATAAATTAATTCTGCCTGGCTCATGCAAAGTCCAGTACTAGACAACACTGAAGTGGCATGCTGTTTAGAGTTTGGAGCTCACAGGTAAAATTGATGTCCTCATGAAATTGAAGTTGCAGAGGTCAGAAAACTTGACCTTCTCTCTTTAAATGTTATCTCTAGTAGGGGAGTATACTATTAGGGTTGTGCAAGGGTACAGTGTCAGGCAGAGAATTTCATTATTAAGTTCATGAGGCAGACATACAGTTGTACAGGCAAAGTATGATGCTTCCATACAATAAGGACTAAAGCCCCACAAAATACCTCAAATATTTTGTTCTTACTTTCCATTTTTATCAAGATTCAAAACATAATGCTTCATCAGCATTGTACAAATTTTTCTTCTTGTGTTTTAAGCAACAGATGGTGCTGGCAATGAGACCTAACGTCAATTTGGTAATCGTCTATATTATGGGACCCTTGACCTCAGCTTAAGCTTGCCAAGCTTTAACCATTTTGGACAGGACTTTCACTCTGCTTACATGCCTTTGTTTAAAGAGCATAAGAGAATTGCCAAACTCCATGCTATTATGACATTATAGATGTTAATTTACTAAAAATGTTGGCATTTGCTAGCATTCAAGCTACCATGTACAGAAGAAATGTCCTTTGGGATGATAAGAAATATTGTCCAGATTTAAAAAAAGCATAACTGTCTCAAATTGCAGCTTAGGCAACATCATAAAAACTTATCAGACACTGGCTACTACGTTCTTTTACAATGCTGATTGTCATGAACATGCTGAATTTTCACAGAGCAGTCAGGGACTGCATAAAACAAGCATTTTCTGTTCAGGAGACAAGCAAGGCCTTTGCTGTAATTTTTCCTCTAGGTTGCCAGGAGATGCCATGCAGTATAATACTGAGAGCAGGGAAACTTAAATTGGAATTTGATTGGTGTTGTTTTGTCTGGTGATGCCTGTGAAGTAGGCTGGTTGCTGTGGTGGTCAGTGAGGTGCTTACTGGGTGGAGCAAGGGAACAGAGAATTTGTGTGACTAAGCGAAGGTATGATGAAAAAAAATGAGATGAGTTGGCAGAGAAAGAGGATTAGCATAGCAATCAGATTGGCACAGGAGACAGAGGGAAATCACAAGGAGAAGAGCTGTAAAGCAAAGGACAGAAATGCACCTGCTGTTAAGGCACTTTTCTATTCAGGATATGGATTTAGGCTTAAGGTTTGGGGTTTTTTGTTCTTAAATAATGAAATCTATCAACAAAAGGTAGCTTGTTCTCTATCATAGAATCAAAGAATCATAATATTACAGAATGTCTTGGGTTGGAAGTGACATTAAAGATCATATAGTTCCAACCTCTCTGTCATGGGCAGGGACACCTTCCACTAGACCAGCTTGCTGAAAAGCCCCATCCAACATGCTCTTGAACACTTCCAGGGGTGGGACACCCACAACATCTCTGGGCAACCTGTTTGCTTCACCACCCTTATAGTAAAGAATTTCTTCCTTATACTTCTTCTATACCTACCTTCTCATTTTGAAGCCATTTCTCCTTGTTCAGTCACCACATGCCCTTGTAAAAATTACTTCTATCTCTTTCTCGTGGTCTCCTTTCAGCTACTGGAAGGCAGCAATTAGATCACTCTGAAGCCTTTTTCCCCAGGCCGAACAATCCCAATTCTCTCAGCCTTTTCTCAAAGGAGAGATGCTCCATCTCTCTAGTCATCTTTATGGCCTCCTCTGGAATTTCTCTGACAGGTCCATGTCCTTCCTGTGCTGGGACCCCAGAGATGGATGCAGCACTGCAGGTGGGTCTCACCAGAGCAGGGCAGAGAGGCAGAATCCCCTCCCTGGACCTGCTGCCCACCCTTTGCATACAGTCCAAGACACATTTGGTTTTCTGGGCTCTGAGTGCACATGGATGGCTCATGTCAGCCTCTCATCCACCAGAACCCCCAAACTTTAGCAAGATCTTGATCTGTTCAGCCTCAGCCTGTGTTGATACTGGGGGTTGCCCCAACCCAGGTGCAGCTCCTTGCACTTGCTCTTGTTAACACTCAGGAGATCCCATGGCCCTACTTCTCAAGCTTGTCCAGGTCCCTGTGGATGGTATCCCATCCTTCAGGTGTATCAACAGCACAACTCAGCTTGGGGGTGCACTCTATCTCTTCATCTGTGTCCTTAACAAAGACATTAAATAGCACTGGTCCCACTGGACTGCTGAGGGACAGCACTGAAAATACATGGGTCAAGTGATCAGGAGTGGTGCATCACACCAGTGTCCATGGTGAAGAACTGGACAGTACTGGGGCAGAGATGAAAATAGCTCTTCGATGGCTCATGGTTCAAAATGAGATCAAAGTGGGCTAGATATTCATACAAGATTGGGTAAAATTGTGTAGTATTGACATTAGAAATGCCTATTTGTTTTCATCAATCCCCACACCCCTCCTCGGTATCTGCTACTTCTTCATAGCTTTGGATTTTTCAGCAGATAAATGCTCCTCCAGTGATAAAGCCCTGTCTTAAGAGTATCAACTGAATGGCTCACAAACCTGAATCCCACACAGCTTCAGAGCCACAAAATGCCAGGCAGGGAAGCATGGCAACACACTGTTGACAAACAACAGCTATGGCAGACTATAGACTTACAGGTGACTGGCCTAAGCATTAAGTTACAGTCCGTAAGGTTCAACAAATAGGTATGTTGTAGGTATAGATTAGGAATTTCTGAAAAACAAAAAGGAGTAACAAACAAAATAGAAGAAAAGAAAATTACTAGAAAACATGTGGTGTTCAAGAAATAAGGACCTCCAGAATGTCACATGGCAGGCATTTATTACACTGCCTCCAGTTTGATTACCATTTTTTTTACTTCCTTTAAGTTAACAGATAAATGAAGCCAATTGTATTATCAGACAGTTATTCACCCCTTTTACCACTTGCTAAGGTTTGTATTCAAACACTAGTGCTTATATAACTCTCTTGAATTCAGCTGGGAAATCTTAGCAGAATGAAACATATTTTGTTCAGATATTGACGTCCAGAAAAATGTGGAGCTGAGTCCTTGTGGAAGAGATAGTGAGACACAACACACACAAAGAAAACTCTCCTGCACACACAGCTGGGAAGGAAAGAACAGAAATGGGAAAAAAAGAGGAAGGAGAGGGAAAGGAAAGGAGAAAAAATTTTGTATTTATGTGAAGTGCATTAGCACACTTCCTACTTATATATAGATAATATGGCTGGGTGAAGGAACAGTTATAACTCATTCTGTACTTCCACTCTGATAACTTGTTTTCTGTGAAAAAAATGCTCAGAAAATGAAGTCTCTTTGACCATCTCATACATTGAAAGTTGATAATGTAACGAGCTTCTGTAGAAGGACTCTAACAAATAAGAAATTGGAATATTTTCATATTCTTCCTCCTTGTGTGTATATCATAAAAAATATATATCAAAAAATGGATTGTTGTGTGTTTAAAAGTATAAATGTTTTTAACCTCTCTTGCCCTAATAATGATATAAATTATAATTAATTTCCTCTTCAACAAAAGATCTCTGAGATCCTAATATAGGATTTAATTATGAACCTTGTTTTCACTCTTTTGTCTCCTTTTTTTTTACAGTATTCCACTGACAAAAAAGAGGAATAATAGTTTAAATGATGGAGGTGAGTCCATATTCATAAAATACTGTACCTAAAATCCTCACAAAATAGATGATTCAGAGTGTAGGTATTTTGCAAACAATTTCAGTATTGACTACCTTAGAAATATATTTATCAGGGTGAAAGATGATAGGTCAGGTGGTCTTTCTACATAATGGATCACAATATTCTCAGGAATGTGGTCAAAATTTGAAAGAGAACACTTTTGACTCCCTGTTGTTCTGGAAGAAAATTAATAATTCCATATATGATATAATAGGAAAAGGAATTAATCTCTGAAGATAAAGAGAATCAACTAAGTCCTGTGGTCAAGAACATCAGCTATTCTAACATCCTATAGACTCTATGTTTCATTATCTTGCCTGTATTGCCATTATAATGGTACCAATGTTAGACAATGTTATAGCTGGCATCTTTGTTTTCTGTTCTCTGTCTAAAACATTTGAGTGACTTACTTTTCATATAAAAAGCTCATATGGTTCTTATATGGATCCACAGTTGTGTGTTTTACTTCTCAAAACTGAAGTCAGAGTCAGTTATTTATTTAGAGAATATAGCCTTGCAAAATGAGATACTTTTTATGCGTCCATCTTTTATACAATATTCTGTTGCTTGTAGATTTCACATACAAAATAGAGAAGACTGAAGTTCATATCTGCTGTCCAATTTCATGGTTTTAAAATTATGGTTTCCACTTTTAGCATGGTAACCATCTCACTATGGACCTAGGAAAGAAAAGTAGAGAGCAACTGAGCAGAAATTCTCAAAATCACAGTTGGAGTTAAATATTTAAGTTACAAGATGATACTATATTGAATCTCACCCTCCATTAAAACCATTCTATAAAATTGGTAATACTTGAAGTTGCCATATTGCAACTGTTTTGGAGCAAGGACTATAAATTTTATTTTTGTACATGTTTAGAAACTTAAATACTAAATAAACCAGAATTTGATGTCTTATCACATGAAATATTTGGTGTTTGTCATTTTAAGAAAACACAGACTTTCCTTAAGCACTGATGACACAGAAATTTCAAGGTGAAAAATTCCAAGGTGAACAATTTCAAAAAGCATTTAGTTTTACATACTCAAACCCCATTATCTTTGTGCAATGTGATAGCAAATATTGGAGGGGTTGTGGATTATTTCTGGAAAGGCACCAGAATGCTAGTATAAAAAAATACTTTGGCAAATTAGACTATAATAAAAATACAGAAAAATGAACAGATTGAATCTCTGTTGAGGTTTGCAGTAATGTCGCAGCTACAGAACAGTTTACATGTTTTGAATCAAAATATTACCATATAACTTTTTTTTTCTCCATTAGAAATACATAAGTACTTAATAACAATAAAATGGAGATGGTACATTGCAAATGGAACCAGGCAGTCATCCTTCTTTCATAATGAAAATAAAATCATACCACTCTGCTTCTGAAGGAGATCTCACTGCTAGGCAGTGAAATTCAACAAAATTAAAAGCACAGAGAGCAGGAAAGATGATTTTTAGCAAAAGGAAAAGATATTGCATTTGGAAACCAGTGTAGTTCAGATGTTCACAACCTTTTTATGACTTATCGTCTGTCACCTGATGAAGCTGGCAGTGCTTTATACTTCTTTAAATTTCAGAAACCCAGTGCAGATACCACATCATCTATTGTCTTAAGCTTAGTGCTGTGCCTTACCTTTAGAATGCTTGATCCACACAGGTGAAGCCTTGCTGTTTGACTGGGAACCTCCGAGATTAAGTCTTACAAGGGAAGTAACAACAATGAAGAGAAAGAAAAATAATTTTCAGGGCTTTGTGTGGGTAGCTTGAAAGGTGTTGATAACACACCAATGTTTTGGCTGCTGCTGAACAGAGCTGGCAAAGCATCAGGGCTGTGCCTCTCACGATCAGTAGTCTGGAATTGGGCAAAATCTTGTGAGGAGACATAGCCAGGACAGCTGACTCAAGCTGATGAAAGGGATATTCCATGCTATATGATATCTGATTAGCAAGGAAAGCCAATGGAAAGGTGGAAGAGGAGTGTAGCTGCACTGGACATCACCAGCTAAGGAGAAGGATAAGGTCTGTTTTTTGCTTCTGCAAGCATGACCTTTGCTTTTACATTACTAAACTATCTTTATCTCAATCTTTATTTTCTACCCTCACTGTCCTGATAAGAAGTGGAGGTAACAGACTGGTTTGGTGAGCACCTAGCATCTAGCCAAGAGCAACCCACCACAATGACCAAAGAAAAACAAAAGACCCAAAACCCAGAATGTAGAGATTTGGGTACAAATGACAATAAATCAAAACAATGATTATTACCTAAAAGGGCAGACAAGAACTTTCCAGACAATATTAAGCATAGATAAAACAGAGAGTTAGTCTTAAATGAAAGAGCTTTCAGGTGCTACAAAATACATAGATGCACATCCAATAGGGTTATTACAAATTTGTGACACTAGTAAAGTATTGTAGCTAACGGATACATGCAACCCAAGAATTGTCTGCCTCCATAACCTCCCTCTAGTCTGCCCCTTCACATGCCTCCTGGAATTGAGTTGGAGGTCTCAAGACCTCCCTATTTCCTACCCATGATCACCCTCACATCAAATACCTTCTTTGGAGCTTCCCTGAGGTTCCTGGGCTTTCTATCTTGCTTTAACTATGATATATCTTATTATTCCCTTCCAGGTGCATGTGTCCCAAACCAGATATACTTATTTAAGTCTTTCCTGGAAGAGAATGTTAAATAGCAATTCAAGAATGTAGCACAAGCCGTGGGAAAGTGGTTTAGAAACTGTCACCTGCCACCTTAAGTGTGAGAAACTATACAGCTATATTGAAATCTACAAATAAATACAAACTTAAGACATCAAGATTACACAGTTATATGTACATTGTATGAATGCATACTAGGCTAAGTAGTATAATGGCTCTACTTAGAAGCTTCTAGCTTTCACCTTTAATCCTTTCTCTCCCTGCCTTGTGCAGTTGTGTTGTCCAAGTGTGGAAAGGAGGTGAAAGATTAGGGTATTTTGCTCTAGAAATTCCATTATGTCAAAAAAGAGATTACATGACATGCATTCACTCTTTTTTTCTTTTTTTTAATAAGAGAGAAATAACTCCTAGAATAACAAACAGGTTGATGACATTGGGTACTTATGTGTGGCTCAGGGAGTGAATTAGTTCTTATTCCAGTTGACTGAAAGTAGAGGCATGGATTTCATGTCATTTATTTCTCATGTGTATAAATGCTGCCTACAGAAATCTTGCTGGTTTTCTTTTATTCAGTTTTGTTTTGTTTTGTTTTTTCTTCTCTCAATTCCCAGGCTTCCCACTGACATTTTAATAGAAACTGACACATTCCTCCAATTTTCCCTATTTTAAAGTTACAATATTTCTCATTCATAACTCTTTTGACCAACTTTACAGTAGATAACTTCATTTTGTTATATATTATGTAAATGGAATGAAGAAAATCTGGATGTGCTGCTAAGTAGCCTATTTTACACTAAAATCCTTGCAAGTAGGCTGGCATGTAATCATTTAACAATGTGTGACCAGAATTGGTGATATCTTAATCATGGAAGATCATGGCAGTTTTTAATCCATCCTGTGACTAATTCTCTATGCTTAAATCCAGAGAGAATATAATTTGCACTGCCTTTGTTCTGACTATGTGATTCCTAAATTCAAAGAAGTAGAAGTTTTTATTATATTTTTTTTCTTATTTATTAATTTTTTTATTTGAAGTACAGACCTCAGACCATGGAAGTAGAAGCTTGTCTGATATTCACTTTGTTGTTTGCATCAGGCTCTCAGGAGGAACTTACTCAGAAAAGGTGAAGCACTGGCCAGAAGTCTGAAATATCTTCCAGCATCTATGTCAGACTTGTGCAACTTGTCTTGGCTGCCTTTTGCTACCACTGCTGCTCAATTAGAATGACAGGAAGCTCTTTCTGATTCATGAAATTTCTTCTGCCTTTCTTAGAAAAATCATGTATGTGTGTGGGTGTGAAGGTGTGTACAACACATACTTGCCACCAACAAGTCACTATTGTTCTCTTGGGAAGGTATAGCAGGAACATGTTTAAAGAACCAAGGTAGTTTCTTAGGGTTACAAAGTAGTAGGGTAATATTTCTATTGATGTTAATGATGAAAATACAAAATAGTCCCATGAGAAGTTGAGAATTATGTCACTATAGTTATGCTTTGGGAAACATAATTACAATGCTATGTGGCAGGAGATTTTTTAGGTTCAATCCCTCGGATTGTTTTTTTTTTTTTTGCTTTTTTTCATATTGCAACTACCTCTCTTTCCACAACTTGTCCACATCTCCTCAAACAAACCTTATCCAAGGTCCAGCCTTGGGTCAGATATTACTTCTATGAAGTAGACTAAATAATAATGCTTGCACTTTGATGCCAGCAGGGATTCAAAATGTAATGCTCTTCAAGAATGGGACACCAGCAGCACTGCATTGCAATCACTATAGCTTCCTTCAGGTCTTGTTCCTTGGGTTGTGATCATCCCTCACTGCAAGAAAAAAACATGCAGTAATTCTGTTGAAATTCCCCCAGTTTCAAACCTGTTCTTTTGCTTAATGAGTGAAGTGCTTCTATGGAAGTATGCATTGACAGGCTCTTTGTGAGCAGGCTGGCTGTTCCTTGTTGCAAGTGTTTCTCTCTGGGCCTGTATTCCTTCCACTCACGTGTTCATTCAGCTGCATCATTTTATATTTTGTTATTTTACAAAACCTCCACAGTTCCTGATTATATTTTCTATCTTACACCAAGAATAAGGGTTTGTTCATAAAATGCAGGAGTATGTTTTGGATTATGGTGTTAAAATGCTACTTAAACCAGTTCAATTTTTTCATTAAAATGTTTTCCCCATCTTACTGGCCTCAGGAGACACAACATGTTTCCTCCGTGCAGTTCCTAGGGGACAGTAAACAATATGCTACATGTCAGTTACATCATATTAGTTTAATAACACCTGGAATAACTTAGTTGCAAATGCTCAAATTATTTTACTTACTCACACATCTCTAATTATGAATAGGAAGCCAAGGATTTAATGAAGAATTGTATAATTCTTTAATGGCGATTTTATGACAATTTAGTTGGCTGGGTTCTCACTTTCATTTGGATCCATTTACACAGCTGGATGAAGCTGAGGAATCCCCCAGGCACACAGCAGTTCCTGGCTGGCATGAATGTAGTACTGACTTGTTTGTCTGCTGTCTGAAGCAGCCATCTGCACTATGGGGTTCTGGAAACTCAGCAAAGCTGCAGAAAATGCTTTATCTCTGTGTTCAGTACTGGGTGGCCGGACTTGAAGATCAGAGGTTCTGATTTGTTGTGCAAACCTGTCTAAGATACCTTTAAATGATGGTGTTTATCAACCAGATGTGGTCTAGTCAAATCAGCAAACCCCTTGGTTTATTCTTCTGAGATCCAGCTCTGACCTGGGCTCCAACCTTCAGATTTAGAAAAGATAGGAAAAATCTTCCGGAAAAAGTTGTTTATATCACCTCTGTGGTTCAGGTTTGAAACTGAATAATAGGTTACACAGTTTTTGAAAACAAAATGTGATGAAGAATCTGAAAAGAATTATAAGATAAAATTTGTACTGATCTGAAAACAAACAAACAAACAAACAAACCAGCTCAAAATCTCTGCTTGTCCATGTACCAGATTATGTCATCTATCACTTGTTCTTGAAAGCACTGAATCACAACCATGCAATGTGCATCAAATACTGTGCTAAAGGTACTCTACTTTTTAAGAAAAACAAAGCTGAAAATATAGACACTGCCTCCACTCCTTCACCTTTTATTGCTGTTGTGACAGTTTTGTTTTGAAGATTAGATTGATGAATAACCTTATGGTTTTCATAATACTTTGTTTTGGGTTCATTCCCATCTCTGACTACTTGGTTTTGTAAGGAGAGATTCCAGTATCATCATCATGCTGGGCCTTACAAGGCACATAAGCCATGCAAAGCAGAAGCAGGCATCCTCATGCAATGCTTCCTCTTGCCTAGTTTCATAGGAAGAATTGTGTCTCCAAAGATAAATGTTTTCATTGTTGAAAGGCAGTGACAGAGCTGCAGTAGAAAACAGTGTTCAATCCATCCCATCTGTGGGTAAACACAATGTTAGATTTCTTTTCAAATGTAAACAACAGATGCTTTTCAGACATGATTCCTTTAGAGTCGATTTAAAATGTGAGAATTCATACAGCGAATAAATGTCTGGCAGTTCAAAGCATAAAATGTTTCATCCTTGAATAATGGTCTTATAATTCAGAAGGTGATTAAAACAACACATTGGCTCTTTAACATGAGTGATGATATCCTAGGGATTGACTGTCTTATGGGACTCCCAGGATGTCTTTTACTCATCATCTTCCTATAAAATGCCATAAATTAAGTAAGTAAAAAATATAAGTAGAATTATATGCAGATGTTAAATAAGCCCTTAACCCACCATAACTATATAGTGTGTAAGGTACTCTGTTCACAGACTTGAGTGTAACTTTGAGGTGACTTTCAGGAACAGAATTAAGAAGGAGTGATCATCGTAATGAAAATCTCCCAGATGTTAGTATTAGTTTTGCATCATCAGTTTCTAATCAGGCATATATTTTCCTTTTGTAAAGGAAAAAAATACACACAGTACAAGCATATCTGATACCTCAAGGTATGATCTCTACCTAGACACTGTTTCTGAACTGTGGTGCTGCCAGGTATCTAACATCTGAAGAAGTAATGATCTGGGAACTTGACAACTGAAAACTCAGTTAGCTAAGCAAATTTCTTTTTGTTTTTCCCCTAGGACTTTTGGAGGTGATGCAGGTCATATGCTTAATTTCTGCAAACTCAGGTAGAACTCTGATCTGCCACAAAGAGCAGCCAATCTCTCAGAATTATTGTATATGACAAAGACGTAAATACAAACAGACTCATATGGGCCCATTGACAAGTAAACTAATCCTGTAAAGTTAATAGCTTCATTTGCTTAAAAGCATTTCTTCAATATAATTCCAGCTGGTCTTTCCAGTACCTAGATGTACTGTTATAGTTTTTGTAGTCACTAACTTTCAGGCAAATAAATTCAGCTAAAAGAAACTGTATTCCCTGGAAGTGATAACTTTCATCCACTTTCAGCATAATGTTGTTAGACCATTTCTTCTAACAAGCATAATATGAAGCAAAAGAGGATGAGGCTTCTAAATTTTTGTCTCATTTGATTCCATGTCTTAATTTTGTCACTATGTTCCAAATACATTAATCTGTTCTTTAAGTCTAAAAACACAGACCTTATTTCATCATAATCCTTAGTCAAATAGCTAATTAAAATTAGTCCTGAAGAAAAGAACTTTCAGATTTCTCAAATTTAATGTTGCATAATGATCACCAAGAATGGACTCACTTTTGAGATCTGGAAATCCTACAATCAATATGTGGTTTATCAGCAGCATAAATGAAAAGAGATTTGTCTCTAATGCATACAATTTTTGAGAGATACAGTTGAGAACACAGTCAGAATGGATGTAGACCTTATCTGATTAGAGGGAGAAGGAAGAAGGGGAGGAAGGAAACAGGGGGAGAACTGTACAGAAGTAAATTTCTGACTTAACTCCTACAGGTCTTATTACTGCTCTATAAGGTGCATATGGGAGGGGTACATCTCTGTGTCCTTCGCTGTAAATGTGTGTCTAGCCAAAACCAGGAAAAACCTCTCTTGCAGTTTACAGGCCAACTTTGGGTAAAAGTCAGACTCCACTGAATTCAGCAAACATGCAAACACTACTTTGCTTACTCTGAGGAATACCTACTAATCTTCTAGTTCAAGAACAGTGATGCTCCAAGGTAAGAGTTTGCATGTTGCACGACTACATATCAAGGAAATAGGATGAAATCTCTAAATCTTTGGCTATAGAGATTTCATTTTGGTTTGCTTCAACTCAGAGCAAGTCTTAGTTCAAAAAACCACATTAAAGACTCTTTAATTAAAAGTGAAAACAACAAATTTTTAAAATAAAGTTAGGCATTTTGGACTGAATCCCACAAGCTACGGTCTTCTGATTTCTTACACTGACATCCAGAATGTGTTTTGCCTCATTGTGTCCTCTTACCCTTAATTAGATATTTGATTTCATACAGAATGCTAACAAAGTTAGTCAAAAGAACAATGCAAGACAAATGAGTCTTGGTTTTGCTTAGAACTGGAAAAGATGGCTTACAGCTACCAAGCAATACAGTTTTAATGAGAAAAAACCTTTACAAGTTAAATTCACTGAGCTTTAATTAAAAGTTACCTTTTAATACAAATATAAGACAGTTAAGAAAATAAAAATATTTAATTGAAAATTTTTGCAATTGAAATATTTTTTTGGCAAGATAACCTTTAAATTGACATAAATAATTACTTACATTTCACTAAAAAAACCCCAAGTTGCCTTTTATTTGTGTTTAGTTAAATCATTACTTGCATTTCACTAAAAGATAACACTGTCTTTTATTTGTGTTTGATAGATGAAATTTTAAATCAAACTTCAGATATCGGCACATGAAGCTTGGAAAAAGGAATGCTGATGAATGGAAGATAATTCACAAACTATGTAGAGTTAGTAGAAAACACAGGTCACATTTGAGTTTCATACCACACTTCTAGAACAAACATAGCAGGATGTTGTTTGGGTCTTAGACCATCTGAGTTGAAATGGTTCAAATTACATCTGGTATTCATTTAGGCATTGCAAACACACAGTTTTCTTCCAAAATAAAGTTTGTCAGCCTTTTTATTTCCCACCATATTTAAAATCAAGCTACTTGATTATTGAAATCAAGCCTTTTTTTGTAGAATAATTTTGATACAAAAAGGGTTAAATTAACAGAAATTATTTAATGCAGTGATGTAAAATTCTAATTTTAGATCTGGTCATGCAAAAAAAGTTATGCATTAGAAGCATGCACCTAAGGAGGAATGCCCTTGGAAAACAAGAAGGAAGACTGCAAGCTGGCTCAGTCATTCACAGAGGGTTTACCATTTGTGTAATCAAGAATTAGCGGATGTGCCAATGCATGCAATAACAGAGGATGGAGGCAGCAACATCTGCACTTCTTGTTCCTGTTTTCAGAGAAAAGGCTATGTGTAATCCAAAAAAAGCAGAACAAACAGAAATATTCTGAAGAAGAATTGGACAGTATTGCTACAATAAAAATAAGATAGAAAATAGAATTCCACGAAGAAACATAAATTGAATTTTGAATTTTAATATGATGAATTGACATAAAAGCTGAAGTCTACAGTAAATTAGGAAGAATAGTTCACATAATGTTTGTAAAAAAGAGCTGGTTTTCAAAGAGGAAGTGAATGTTTCATTACTCAATTTTTAAAAGTATATACTATATTCTCCATGTCATTGAGAAAACGACTTCGCAGATCATTGTATATTTTTGCAATCAGGAGATGGGAGCAGGTTGCTGTTGGCTAGTAACAATTATTACATGCTTCTTTGCAATAATTGTATATCATGTACCACTTTTGCATTTCAGATCAAGTTTTGTTAAGTTTTGTTCTACTGAGACTTCCCATATTTAGAAACCTTTTAGGACTATAAAGACTACTTTGCTTTCTCCTGGTGTTTTGGTGGTGTGGGGTTTTTTTGGTTGGTTGTTTGGATTTTTGGGGTTTTTTTGGGTTTTCTGTGTGTGTTTGGTTTTTTGGGTTTTTTTGTTTGTTTGATTTTTTAGGGCTTTTGTGTTGGTTTTTTTCCTTGAATTTTGTGTTGTTTGTTTGTTTGTTTGTTTTGTTTGGCTTTGTTTTTTTCCCCCTTCTTGGAAAAGAAGGAAAGAAAACATAACTTCAATAAGAACATTCTCAAAAGACAATGTGTTAAAGCTGTTATCTCTGTTTGAAAACGCAAACACATCTCAGAGGGAAACTGTAGATCCTGATCCATCTGGAGCAGAGGCAGCTCCTGAACTTGTTTAAAAGTTTGTATAATAAGCTGTCCAAAGATTGAAATAAATTTTTCATAGATAATATATTGGATTATATGCTTTTGTTTACATTGAAACACTTGAAATTACTTAAGCAGTAAATATTGAAGTACTCTTGTTACCTCAGAGCATTTACAAGTGGTGCTGGAATCAAAGTAATGTATTCAAGGAATTTTTTTAAGACATCGTATTCCAAAAGTATGTGGAGTAGCATTTAGAGATGTTAATACTTCAATTTATAATCTACATTTATGATATGCATGTGCTTTATGCACATGTGCTGCAGATCATAAGTTACATGAATATGTCTTGTAGCAATTATGGTGTTTGAGCAACACACTTTTCAAGCAGGAAGGAACAAGCATGTGGGAGAAAAATCAAGGAAACTGTGTGAGATCTGGAAGCAGGTGAGATAAATCATAAAAGGTGCGTGTTTTACTCCAAAAAATCATTTCAGTCATTTCAAAGTTAGCAATCTGAGTACTAATATTTCTTTTCCAGGCAGGATTTTTTATAATTTTCTTATGAAGATTTTATGTATTTTTTATCAAGAAGTGAACCAGAAATTATGTAACAGCATGGACAAGAAATATTAGTCACTTAAAAAGGTCATTAATACAAGAAATCTTGTTTGTTCTGATTTACAGGTGAAATTAAATATACTATTTTACCTGGAAAAATAGAATTCCCTAAATTCAAAGTTTTAGAGAAAAGGTATAAGAAGCTAAATTTTTGTTCAATGTGTATAAAATGTTTATTTACCTGCAGACACTGCACTATTTTCATGATGTAATCAGCAAGCACGCTTTACTCCTGGCAATAATATTGTCATTATTTGGGTCTGGCCACATTCAAGAACTTGGCAAAATGAAATCAATCGGAACACTAATTAATTATAGTTATGATGGATGCTTGGATTCATCAGTTTGTACCAATGTAAGTAATGCTTAATTATTTCAAAACAGCCTCCATTGAAAGAATGTCCCTGCTCTCATACTAAATCTGCTTGGAAGACAAATAATGGAGTTATTGTTATATGATTTCTCTAATTGCCTGACTCATTTGTCTTGTTAAAATCTTTCTAGATTTCCAGGACTGAAGGAACTGTTATAATCAGATCAATATATACCTCAATACAAGGACCCTCAGCTAATAATTTCTGAAACAAACCTCTAACATTGGCTGAAATGAAACAAGTATTTTTTAGAAAATGTTTCAGACCTGAAAACTTCAACAAGCTAACAGAGTTAAAACATACTGCTTTGAGTTTGTAAGCCACTGTGACTATTAGAAATTTGGTTAGATGCAAATTGAGACAAAACATTTTTTAAAATCTTTTTTCTCTTTAGAAACAGTAAACACAAATTACTTGTGACAACAGGGCTGGAATTCAAGTGGAGGATTTCAGCAGAAGGGAATGCAAAGAAGCCTCAGCAATTCAATGTCACTGCAGTCCACTCAGATTGAGTCTAGCACACTTTTGAGTTGCTGCAGAGTAAAATAAAAACATCATTTTCCATACAAAGTTATTTTGGGTCATTTTGTTTTGATTTGGTTTTTGTTTTGCTGTGTTGTTTTTGTTTGTTTGTTTGTTTGTTTGGAGGTTTTTTTGTGTTCTTGTGGTTGGTTGATTGTTTTTTTGATCAATATTCATGCATCAGTATCAGTTCACAGCAAAGATACTGAATATCAGATCTCAGTGCTTTTTTTAAGAGTGAAGAATATAAACTCCAATTAGTCACTGCTGCTATTGTCAGTATTGCTTGAGCTGTATAGTAAGAAGAAGGATAACTCCAAGATGGCAGCTTGAAGCTTCCAACAAAGCTGGACTTCTCTGCCTGCCTGCTCAAGACCTGTGCATGGATCAGGAGAGACATAAAGCTCTGACTACAGCTTTGAGCAAAGAGATGACTTTGGCAGTCGATCTATCTTTTACTAATTGCAAGGACAATGAAGTGGCTCATTTTTTTTTCAGTTGACGATCTGCAGTAATGGAAGCCCTGATGGATTGGCTGAGATATGAGAGTTAATGCTCTGAGGACTTCTGGGGCTGTGGAAGGTGGGCCAGGCACTTTGGCATAGCTGGCTCTCACAGAATAAAACATCCTCCAAGTGAGTCAGTCAGGTCAAATTTCTATCTATATTACATAATATAGAAATTAACTGGTAGGTTATTTAGGTCAGTTAATTATCCTTAACTATCTTGAGGGTTTTGCTCTTGAAGTACATATTAGATTAAATAAAGATTATGCAGGAGGATATATATATTCAGCGCTTGCTAATGATGTAGAAGACAGAAGAGAACTTAGTCTTGTTTTCTGTATCATGAATATATTGTCACATAAGAAATGAAAATGAGCAGATGAGAATAAGTATGTTTATTTAATGATTGTTCTCCCAAAAGGTACTTTTTCAATAGAGAGTAAATTAAGTGAATATAAATCAGTATTAAATAAAAATAAGGATTAAAGGAAAACATGATTTTTTTTTTCAGTGTGCTGACCTCTATACAATAATTTCTTCAAAAGTTCTATTGAATGTAGATAGACTTCCACTGAGGATAGTAAATTTTAAATCAAGCTGAAACCGAAGGACTTTTTTTTCAGAGGTTCAGTCACTGAAATGGAAGGCTAAAATCTAAGCAGCATGTAACCTTTAAGGAATACTTACCATCACAATTATTTTATAAAATTTAGCATAATAAATTTGTTTGTTTTCATAATAAGAATTTTCATTTTTTTTTCATTTGAAAGAGACACAGTAATGTTCTCATATCAGGAAAAAACCCATTCTGACTTCCCATTATTTTACCTAGAAACATTACTCAGAAGATTGCTGCAATATACCAATCAAAAAGAATATCTTTCACAAAATCCTTTACCAAACCAGTTTTCCTCTTGAGAAGTTACAAAAGAATTGTGTATTTTAAAATAAAACTATCTGTGCATTCAAACCTTTTTTATCCTCATCTTTCTCAGTTCACAAATGTGCAGTCATCAGACTAAAGAAACTTCAAATATGCTGTTTTGAATACATTGAGTTACTTGTGCCAAAAGTTTCTAATTGTAGAAAGAGATCTGCTGCACTTAATTATGTTTGACATTTCTACTGTCAATTTAGGGCTATGTATAGATTGCACAATGCAACTATGAAGAGATTTCAACGCATAATGAACACTCAACTTGTTTGGTTTGACTTGTGCCAGCAGGGACGAAATTCAGGTGGAGGATTTCATCAGAAGGGAAGGCAAAGAAGCCTCAGCAATTCAACGTCGCTGCAGTCCACTCAGATTGAGTCTAGCACACTTCTGAATTGCTGCAGAGGAAAATAAGGGGCTATAGAAACATACTATTTTCCATACAAAATTTTTCTTGTATGATGCTTAGATGGTATCCATGTTTGAGGTGACTCCAGTTTGCCAAGAGAAATAGACTTCTTTTTAACATTCCATTATTTCATTACATTCTCATGTCAGACTGCAAAATGATGTGACAGACATTCTAGTGATTTGACATAAATAATGTCAAGTGACACAGAACAGTAAGAGACATATAGTTAAAAACAGTGGGCTATGAAGTACAGAAAATTAATTGAACATGCACCTGAAGTTTGTCCACTTTGTATATTTAACCTCAGCACTGCCCAAGAAAAGTATAAGCACAGGCTGTGTTAATTTCATTGTATTCTAGTTCTGTTGTATTGTATTACTTCATATACAATATAGTAAGTAACTATAATAAAATAGAACAGACATGCTTTAAAATCGGGGTCATAATTTAATCTACTGTGATATTTAGGATATAGGAAACCAAAGTAACATATATTTCATAAGGAAATAACTTGGAGGTTATCTGACTCCTTTAAATTAAAAATAAATTAGAAAATACAGGAATGGTTAGTGTTTGTTTGTACACATTGCAGAATGTTTCCTGATTTCCAAGAAAGAAGTTGCAGGGGAATTTGATTTGAATTCAGACTAAGTTGTGCTCATAAGGCAAACATTCCTGAAACACAGGGTTAGTAATGTCTGTGCAATATAGCCCCAAAGGCCACACTTGATTCTCATAATCCAAGAAACTATATGCTGGTGCCTGATTTTCCCTTTGCTCAAATATATTTAAAAGTTATGTTTGTATTACTATCTGCACAGTCTGATCCCTCAGAATTTATAAACCAATATATGAATACCTTTATATGACTCAAAGACATTTCTTGTTACAGTAAGCAATAATCCCTTCTCTTCTGACATGAAACACTGCAGCTAGCTGGAGCTAGTTTCAAAGACTAACAATATCCATTGGACTTGAAAATCCACAAAAACTTGAAGGTGAGTCAACTTTGGTTAAATTACCCAACTCCTGCCCTGTAACAAATAAATCTTAAGCTTCATTTGAAAACAAAAATTATTTTTTTTTCATCCAGGAAAAAAATCAGATCCTTTACTAAGTTAAAAAAAAAAGAAAAGAAAAGGAAAAAAAAAAAGACTGCATTTTTCCAACCCCCCCACTCCCCTGGTCCCAGCATGATCTTCAGATCTTTATGGAAACAAGTCCTGTGAGAGTCCTCTATGAGAATGATTGGTCTGCTGACATTTTCAGACAGTTCAGCTGTTGGATCAGGACCTAATTTTCTAAGTGTTGCTGAGAACAACATTTCTTAAAAGGTTGAAGTTACCTATCATGCATCCACAGAAACACTAAAATGATCATTTAGGTATTAACATTGTTAGAAACAAGTTTCCTTTTTCTATTGTTGTTTGGTTTATTTTGGATTAGTGACAGAAAGGAAAGGATTTCTTTTTATCAGTCCTGGAAATATGTAGATGAGGGAAGTTTATTTAACAAAGAATTAATACATTTGGAATTTATTTTAATTTAATCTCTGAATGCAACTTCATCTCTGAATACCAGAAAGAACATTTAATTTTACATATGCAACAAGTAATTGAGATGTAAAAGAAAGCTACATATTCTTTTCTGTAAAAGTACTGATGGTAGGAGGAAATTAGTTTTGTGTTCTATATCAATAATGGATACAAGTGTACTGAAATTTAGAAAGGATTCACAATGTCATGGTACAAAGCTCTCAAGAAAGAGAGCTAATGGAGGATGTTTCTAAGAAATTATCAGATTTATCAACATAGTAGGACACACTGAAAATTAGTTCCTTCAATTATCTTGTGTGTATGTTGGAAAATCTAACATCAATGAGTGGTCAAACTAAAATTATGAGATATTTGGGGTTATATTTTTATATTTCTTAGCCGAAATCTAATCTTTAACATTAACCTTTTTACAGTATCCTTCTGGGCCAAATATCCAGCACATAGCAGGATCTGTACACAAACATGATAGGCAAACAGCACTGGCACAAAGATTGGTAGTAACTGTGGGAACATCTGACTGGTGGTCTTTTTCCAGAGATGTTCCTCAGGGCTCCATTTTTTGTGCCAACTCTCAAATGTTTTTGTCAATGACCTGGACACAGGAGCTGAATGCACACTAATTGAATTTGCTGATGGTACTAAATCATAGAGAGCTGTTGATTCCATTGAGGGTAAAGAGGCCTTACAGAGCTACCATGATAGATTTGAATGCTGGAAATCACCAACAGTGAGAAACTTAGCAAGGACAAATGCTGGATTCTGCATCTGCCGTGGTGTAATCCAGGATCTGCTTAGACATTAGGAGACAAGAGGGCAGCCTTTCAGAAGGGAATCTTAGTGGCAGTTGGTTGATTATAAGTTCAATACGAGTACACAAGGTGCGTGAATGGGCCAGCTAAGTATCTGGGGCACATTGATCACAGTGTAGCTGAATGGTCGAATGAAGTGATTGTTGCACTGCACCCAGCACTGGTGCAGCCTCACTTTGAGTATTGCTTGCCGTTTGGGGCTTTTCAGTGAGAAGATAGTCAAGCAGTGGAACAAGATCTCCAGGGAAGTGCTCATGGCCCCTAAGCCTGGAAGCATTTGGACAAACCTCTTAGATGTGGAGTTTAACTTTGTGACTGCTCTGTGAAAGTCAGGAGCTGGATTTTATGATCGTCACAAGCCTCTTTCAATTGAGGATATTCTGTGTTTCTACAATTCACTAACTTTTATAGTTGCCTAGTCGCAATACTCAGAACTGACACAGTAATGGAGAAAACAATGGAAAATAATCGAAGAGTGATTGCAAAATACATACATCTGAAGGTCTATTCTTACATTTCTGAAAATACAGCATTTCTTTCAGAATTATCTGAAAGAAGAAAGTTGAGGTTGCAGGTTGTATGAATTTGACATACATATTTAGAGACTATAACATTATTTACTTTGTGTTAAAGTCAGATAAATATATAAGAAGCATACACTTGGTTCTCTCATAAGACCAACAAAAAAAAAAAAGGCAAATTACTGATTTTTGTTAAATAGGTTCCTTTGAGATTCCTTTTTCCCCCCCCATTTTTATGTGTGTAGGAAATTGCATGCAACAGGATTTGACAATATTCTTTGTTTGATTGTTTTTTCTCATCAAATCAGGCAAATTCTCAGAAGAAAGGAAATGCTGCCTTGTAAAAAGGGTAAGTATTACCAGTTATCTTACTTCAACTGTTTTGCAGATGGAAGGCTGAAGTTTCACTTTTCTGTGACTTGTCACATCTCACAGACATCTCTCTGCAGATAGAGTGTTTCCTAACCTGTTCTGGTTCTGATCAGAATCTGCCTCTCTTTCCTGTGTGGTGTATAAATTTTAGGCAGTTAAATCCAGGACTCAAGCACCACCATCTGCCTTGGTTCTTAAATTCATGACATGCCTACAGCCCCAATAGTCTCATTTACTAAACTCAGGATATTTTTTCAGTAGGAGTACAGATCCTGCAGAATTTTACAGATTAAATCTAGAGATGTAAATGAGGGGCTGTTAAGTTTTCATAGCACACATTCTTATTTTCACAGAAGAAGTGTTAACTATAATTTTCATTAGCTACATTTTCTGACAAAACAAATATTTCAAAGCAGGTATTTTTCCTTAGTATTGGTGATGGAGGTATTTAAGAGACATGTAGATGTGAAACTTAAGGTCATGGTTTAGTGGTGGACTTGACAGTGTTTGGTTAATGGTTGAACCTGAAGATCTTAAAGGTATTTTCCAACTTAAATGATTCTGTGAGTCTATGAAAAAGTAAATAAACTTCATGAAACATGCGTTGGAAAGGGCAGATCCTAATTTCTTCTCCATGTAATATGTTCAGGAGCTAACCTTTTCCTCAAGCCAAGCAAGCCTCTTAAAAATTGGTGTAAATGAAAAGTTTTCTAGATCTTCACAAAAATTGTTACTTGTTCCTCTTTTTCTCATCCATGAAGATACATTATTTTGAAGGGCACACAGAAAGAACCAATAAAATGAGATTTACTCTATTTTTTTTGTATTTACTATACTTACTATATAGTAGTTATGATATATCTACGCCACACAGGAGTCATTGCTTGTTTCTCTTGTTGATGTATTGTACTTCAGCAAAATATATCAGCTGTGAACCTCCTGGCAAAATGCAGAGAAGTTTTCCTATGGACACTTGCATGAAGGATGGAAGATTTGTCCTGTGTCTGGTTTAAAACACAGAGCATCAGGGTATGAATTAACTCTACTCAGTTCCCTACACATTTGATGTCTATTTGAAATTTAAGGTTGGTAAATTGCAAGTATTTTAGATAAATATCAACTGGCTAATCTGACTGACTCCAAGAAACTGCCTGAATGTAGCTGAGGTTGAAGCCATTCATTGTGTCTGCAGTTTATTCAAGCAGTTTAATTTTTGTTGCTCAAAGAGTCTGTCATACCCTGGGGATGTGCTGAAATGATTTCATTGTAATCAGAGGCTCTATGCACATGAAGGATTTGTTAAACTCATTCTGATCAGTTCATTAAAAGCTTGAATGCCATTTGAGAGCCTTCTATACTGATTGGATTTCACTCAAAAATTCTAATTCACGGTAATAAACATAGAGCAAAAGTTACAATGGGGATGGAGGACAAATAATAGCCATTTTCCTGCAATTCATCTTCTTTGAACACCACTGTCTCTCCTATGATGTGACCCAACAATGCAAGCACACTCAAAAAAAAGATTAATTATAGTTTCCCTTTTTTTTCTCAGATATGTCTTATATATGTATTTGTATGAAAGAAATAATTACAGAGGGTATTCTGTCTCAGGATTTAGAAGGTTCTCAAAAATATTTTTTAAAGCTATGCTTCTTTCTGCACTTAAATATCCAATTTTTAATCCTTTGTTTTAGGAGAAGCTTTCCTAGTAACAGTGAATCCACATCATTAGGTGGTTCAAATGATTTTATCCGATTAAAGGACTGGGTCATAAAAAATGGGCTGTAAATGTTATTATCAGTCTCCTACATCTAAGGTATGATGCAGTTTCCTAGTGAAATGCATAGAACAATAAGATTAGCATTATGATGACATAGTTTTTTCTGTATTTTCTCTGTTAAGAGGCAAATAAGGTTGCTATAAAATTAAATGAACCAGAGGGGAAATAACCTGTTTACTAGAAAAAGCAAGTATCTGTAACCAGCCCTTACACCTTAAAATCATCAAGTCACATGCAACAGAAACATTTAAGCTTCCTATTAAAATTTTCATGTGAGCCAATTAAGTAATTCGTCTGTTTATAGAAGAATATAAACATTTTGGTCAGAGGAAAGACCCATTAACCAACTACTTTGTTCTGTGTAGGGGCCAAGGCCTAGGAAAAATGGTGAAAAAAAGGGAAGTACACAAGAATATTTCTTCCCCACAAGGGATTTCCTGAAACAGACAAAGCATCTTTGCATACACTTATGAGCAACATGTATAATGAAGGAAATAAATTAATGTCTATGGTTTCCATAATACTCTGGAAGGGGAGATGGTACCTGACCTAGTGAGACTTGTGAGTTCCCTTTTAGCAGATGTTACACAAGTGCACTGATCTTCTCTCACAAGTGTTTCAGAGTGTTATAGGTGTTTGGGGCTAAATCACTTTTTTTTTCTAGGTATTTTGTCATGGTCAGCTTGAACTTTTTGAGTTTATATAACAACCTTATTTGTAAATTAGGGTTTTATTTGTGAGCTCATAGAGTTAAATATAGACACGACAGGGAATTGATCTCTTTGTGCAGACTAGTTTAACATGAAGTCTCTAATGTGCTACTTCATTATTCATTAATTCAGTAACCTGTGCACCTATGAGAAAAACCATCACCTAGCACATGGAGAGGGTGTTCCTCCTTCCCTCCTTCCTCCTCGATCCCAGTGCAGGTGACAGGGAGGCATGAAAGCTTTGTTGCTTGGACTATTACTAGATTCACTTTAAAAGTTTTTTGTTTTTTGTTTGTTTGTTTGTTGGGGTTTTTTGGATAATGAAGAACCAGATAGTAAGTGTGCAAAGATTTAGGAGATGACAGCTGCAGGAGATAGCAGGCTGTAGGTGATAGTGGCTACAAGAGATCCCATATCTCCTTATCTCCATTGTGTCCCGCCTAATGATTGCTCCTGCTGTGACCTGGTGGCACTGCTGCAAACAGACACCATGCACTGACATGAGCTATAAAACTGACCAAAACCTGAGCGGGAGCTCAATGAGCTAATAGACCCCTCTTGCCCATTAGCCAGGTGCCTTGAGTGCAAAACATATGAACATGCCAGGCCTGAAGGTTCCAATGACTTTTAAGTAGGCCTCTGACCTGCTTCTTGCTGGCATTTGTGTCTCCTTGCAAACAGTGAATACAAATGTCCTAATAATGCCCATCAAAACATTCAATCTGAATAACTTAGGACACAATATTTTGCAGAAAAAAATTTGGCTGTATGTCTATCTAAATATTAAAAAGGCATTTAGCCTAAAAGATTTTTCGATATAGTTTTATTTCTTTGAGTTTATTTCTATTGTAAAATGTCTTCATTAGGCAAACTTTTTGTTTGCTTGAACTCATCTCAGTATTTCAGATCCCCATGTCTAACTCAAACCAGGTAAATTAATATACACAAAGAGGTTTTCTTTACTTGATAAATTTGCATCATTGGGTGATGGGGTATAGTATCTAACATTCTCAGTTTCCACAGGTTCTAAATATTGCACCTTGCTGTGTGAGGGTATGGACATAAAGCAAACTTTTCAAAGTGTTACACTAGCACATCTAACATGGGTTTGGCACATATGAACACCCAGTGGGAAAATTAGCTGCATTATTTTGCTGCAAACAAACTTGTAAGAAAAAATAACAAATAACATGTATTTCTTTTAGTCTTTTGTTTATTTGCATTACTTATTTACACATGTTCTCCTATAGTACTAAACTATTTTGATCTACAGAAGTATAAATTAAAAATAAGTGTTTTGCTGTTAAACACTAAATCTAGTGCTTGAAAAGTCTAAAGAAGGTCTTTAATTTTTCTCCTCAGCTTTACTTCTGAATGTCACGTTGTATATGTAAATCACATGTTGGGAGGTAGTTCCCTTTGATAACATAATTTTGTTACTCCTACTTTTATGCTTTTGTGTTTGACACTTACATGTGTATTTGAAGTTACCAAAGCAATAGTTTGGTAAAATGTTTTTACTTACAGTGGTCAGATAGATCAGGCTTTACTTTTTTCCACAGAAATTATTTTCATATTATCAAGAACAATGGGTTTCAAATATAGAGAATCTTGTGTTTCCCCGTATGACCTGATGAAGCAATGCCTCCTTAAAGAGGGAAAGATGGGTGGGAATTGTCTCTGGCTTTTCTTCTTGTGACTCTGGCCTTCAGACTATAAATTACTGATCTGCCATTCCTGCTAGAGACTGAGTGTCAAAACAGGGATGAACTTTATCTATCTTGCTGAAACATTAATTACAAAGCTCTGTTATTACCAAGGACCGATCCTGCACTGGTAACTTTGCCAGGGAGGAACATGTGTTGTGAGACCCTGCCTTGCTTGGGAGTCAAGTCACCCACTTCCCTCTTCTGGTGTTGATAGAGAGCTGCAGCAGGGCTGGTGCTTTTTGCACTCCCTCCACTCCAGTGAAGTTCCACAGAGGTAAAGCAGGTGGCAGCTTGAGAGTGTCTGCTAGATCTGGGTCTGCAGCACCAGTAGGGACAACCCCAGAGACTCTTTCCCTTTCTGTTTGTAGACTGAACCTTTCTTCACGAATATAGTCTACCAGACCACACTCACTCAAGAAAAGACAACAGCCTCAACACCCCCTGTCACATTTGTTTATTTGGAGAGCTTTTTGTTAGGATTTTCCTTGCTGTATAGTCTAAGTATGTTGCACTGTCAATCTTTGTTTGCTCAATTTCTGCCACCAATCCTAGCTAATAAAAAGGATACATACAGAAATGATAAAACACAGAATGTAGTGAACATTTTGTGTGCTTAGCAATACGTTGGGGCATTCAGTCAGATTTGGAGAAGAGAGTAATATTCACTTTATAATACCTAATTACACATCCAAAGTTCACTTTTACAGTGGTAATGAGTGCTTTTAAAGGACATCACCTTCACATACAGTAACATATGAAATGGCTTTCTGTCTTGTTAACCCAAAGGAGACTGACAAGCCTCAGATATGACAGTTCTTTCTTCTCTTATTCCAACTCCTTGTAGGTTTTTCTTGAAGCTTCATGCAGTGCAAAGAAATCACAGTTTTGAACAATCTTCCTTTTGTTCCTTCCTTCATTCCCTCATTCATTCATTTGTTCTTTCATTCATTCGTTTGTTTGATCATTTGTTTGTTTGTTCGTTCGTTCGTTCAATCCTTCCTTCCTTCCTTCCTTCCTTCCTTCCTTCCTTCCTTCCTTCCTTCCTTCCTTCCTTCCTTCCTTCCTTCC
>JAOXXN010000383.1:1315-22549 GCA_026770055.1 Myrmophylax atrothorax
AATGGCAATTTAAAATAATTTAAATATTTTTATTAGAAGTCCAACCAAAGAAAAGTGCTTAAGCAACATGAATTCTTAATGTTATTAGTAAATTGGGAAAGACACACACATTTATTACCTCAAATGTTAAGTTATATTGGTGGAAAAAGTGTTCTGAACAGACAGAAGAACATGGCATGTAAAATGATCAGGGACTGTGTTACACAAACACACACACAAACATACACACACAGAACTAATCTCACAACTCCATTTTATAATCTTTGTTTCAAGCAATGTTGAAAAAGATTTTGTCTGCAAAGGATCTAAAGGATTTCTAAAATGCTAAACTCTATAATATGAATCCAAAGTAGCAACAAAAATAAAAATGAGTTGAAACTGGCCTAAGATTTTTTTCATTGAATTTTAGCTTTAGTATATTGTTGAGATTAAGAAATGGAGTAAAAAGTTTTGAAAAAACAATCATTTGATAGAGAAGATGAAGATAGATAGTTCTCAGAGAAATTTGCAATGAATGAAATATGCCTAACCAGATTTCATAGAAATAAACTTTTTAAAGTTTAAGGTGTAATTTATAAATATTAAAAAATAGAAAAATCATTCTTTAAATACTGATTATAGCTTTTCCTTGTTGCTTTCCATTGCAAAATTATGACTGACTGTAAACTGATCTGTTTCTGAAGTTTATCTGTTTAGAATCAAAAACTGTCATTAACTTGTCTGTTATGGTCCATGATGGGAAAAGCAAGCAAGCGAGTAGAAGTGTAATAGAAGACCTACATTTCCAGTATATGGTGCAACAGGTAAATAATGAAAGGGACCAAGTAAAAGTTACTGAGAGTCAGATTTTTGCACTCTGCTGATGCCTCCTCTCAAGGATTGTTCTTATCCCATATGCTGTCCAAATGCAGAACTGTCTCTGTACCCAAAGCAATGCAAATTGCACATCTCACTATACAGTTTTCCCACAGCTATTGTATTCAGAATAGTCTATGGTGCAGATACAGATGAAGATTTTTTTTGTTGCTAACATGTTGTTTCCAAAGTACCCAGTACTGCAGGTTCCTATTAATCAGTAATCCATCTTAAATGCTTTTATGAAGCACAGCTAAAATATATCATCTGCAAAAAAACCCAAACCAAACCAAAACCCCCAAACCAAATTAACATCTTTCAAGTTAAATACCATCTTCTCTCCATAGAAGTAAAACAAAATAATCCTTGTTTAAAGTGTTAGCTTTATGAACTCACTTTCCACTTCAGATATTAAGAGAAGCAAAAGAAAGAGAATCAGGTTTAAGATGTGGAAAACATTATCTAATGGTTGTGACAATCACACTGATATTAAATATCGATACACAAAAGAGGGTGGAAGTGAGAGATGTTTTTTGTTTTGGTTTGGTTTTGGTTTTGGGTTTTTTTTGTTGTTATTGTTGTTGTTGTTTTGTTTTGTTTTTTTAGCAAAAGGAGGAGAATCCAGAATGCCACACTTTGACTCTGGTGCCATCCAGTCAATTCTCCACTTAATTTTTTATTCAGAAGTTAATTTAGTTCAAACATATTTCAGAATGGGAAGTGTCCATGTGAAATTGTATTGTAGCTTTTGCAGAATTAATAGCCGCTTCTACTGCATCATTCAATTCTCAGCATAGATCAAGTGCATCAATCTGGGTTTTCTTAGCAGGTCTATAGCAGAGGTAGCCAGTGGTCAGGCATGCAGGCAGCACAGCTCATAGACTAAAAGGGATGTTTCTCTCTGAGGCTGCTCCCCAGAGGGACAGGGATACCTCAGTACTAGTGGAACCTTCTTAATGATCTATCCGATACAGCCTGCTGAAATTTCGAAGGCACAGTTATGGCCCTTTTCAAGTCCTGTCAAAATTGAGTTCTTCTTGGAACTGCTCTGAGACTATTTTGACTTCCTAACATGGGGCCAGTCTTTCCTGGCTACCCAACATTGTACATCACACCCATCAATCCCACAGGAAAATGAGGCAAGAAGAACATTCCTCTAATTCTGAGAGTGAAAGTGAAATCAGGACCTTTACTCTCTTGATATTCCACAATTTCACACCGTCTTGATAGACCTGTGATTTAGTTTTTCTAGCATCTCATTAGGATCTGGAAGTTCCACTCTGCTACCAGCAGGATTTTAGTGGAAAATATTCTCTATGACCACCTTATAGAACTATGGTGCAGGTTTATACCACTTTTAGCGTCTTCGGTATTTTTCCCTTAGAAGGGAGAGAAAATAATATACACAACTCCAAAACTGGGTGACTTTGAGTAGCTTTACACTGTTCCAGTCAAGTGCAGAGAACAAATAGGTGGTGTAGGATTTGTCTTGGAAATGTCCAGTTGGTTTCATCTAGACAGCAGTATGTATTTCTTCTTTATAAATTGTCCCACTGCACTTTTCGTAAAAAAGCTTTTTTTTTTTTTTTTTTTTTTATGATTGTAGTGAGACCCTGGCAAAAGTTACCCAGAGAAGTGGTAGATGCCTCATCCCTGGAAACATTCAAGGTCAGGTTGGATGGGTCTTTAAGCAACCTGATCAACTTGAAGATGTCCCTGGTCATTTCAGGGGAGTTGGACTAGATGACCTTTGAAGATCTAAACCATTCTATGACCTGCAGTGTCTTGGGCCTTCTCACCTGCTGAACATGACACTCCCACAGTGCATGGACATGACACAAAAGCCAATAGAGGAGTCAGAGGTATGCCCTACCTGTCCTTTGCTGTATTCTCTTTGCTCATTCAGTGAGAGCACAGGAAACACAGGCTTATGTCAGAACTTTACCTTACTGAGCTTTATCTGTTCCTGCAGCCACTCAGGACATGACCTAACCCTCTGCTGCCCCAGGGCTGGAGATTCCCTCAGCCCACAGCACCTGTCCTCTGAATAAAGTAGTTCAGATTTTCTGGGCTGGGAAGGAGGCATCTGTGGGTTGGGCAGTAGATAAGGAAGAAGAAAGGGCTCAGACAGCGAAGTTTGGGTCAGAGGTGAGATCAAGCCTCAGCTGCTGGGACTCCTTCACATAAAATACCCAAATGTGACATGAGGTGAGTAGAGGAGGAAAGAGGCACCTCCAGGACCTCTACATACATGGCGTAGGAAGACAATTCACATTGTTTGGCACGAGCTGTGCTAGGCATAGCTCAAGGTGAAGCTGGGACCCAAAACCACTTTGAGGTATGGATTGATAGGATGGCTGCACCACTGTGAAACAGCAAGATTAATTAAAACAAAACAAACAGAAAGGAAATTGTAGAAAATGGCAGGAAGAAGCTCTTGAACAGGATCTGTCAGTCTTCTGCCATGAGCCTTCTGCAACGGCTTGGCTCCATGATATGGAGGAAAAGCAAAGTTTCAATCTGGGCTGTGTTGAAGGAGCTACAACAGTTATAATATACTATAAAATAATTTTTAATTTATACTAATAAGAAAATATCAAGGATTCATTCCACTAACCTTAACTAATTTATTGATATTAAATCACATCAAGTCACTGTTATTTTCTTGTATTTGGCATTTTCTTCTGGTCGTTGATTCTGATCTTCTTTGGCCTTCTGCCAAATGTACATCAAGTCAGTTCTAAACATCCTTGCCCCTGTAAAATATGAAATGAAATAACTATATTTCAGAGCATTCAAGAAAAGATGTAGAGCAAAACCATAGCTTTAAATAGATAGATCATGTGAGGTGTTTGCACAGACCATTATAAATAATATATTCATATATATGTTTCACACATACAGGACATAAAAATAGCCCAGGGATCTCAGTAACCTGCATGTTGTAAGTCTGACAGACAAATTTTTTACACTTGTTTAGCCTAATATTTATTTTCAGACTAATACAAATAACATCTTCATGTCACCTATCTGCAAAGCCTTGTGTCAGAGTGAGGTAAATCAAGAAAAACTCCACTGAACTTAGACCAAGTTACAGTTGTAAGAACAGGACTGTGATTGGCTGTTTATTTGTATCAATATCACTAATTACTTCACTGAGTTTCTTCTAGGGGCAATGTTGGATCTTGCAGGTGATGTATTGATTCTTTAGAACTTAATCAGTGAGTTGGATGTACTCTGCAAGCTTTATCATTTACTCTATTTTAGATTTACTATTGTAAAATAATGTGATGACTAGTCTTCAGAATACCTTCAGAAAACATGTAGATAAAATTTGGTTTATTGGTGAAAGTGCCCATACTAATTAAACTGCTTAAGAAAACATGCAATCTCATAAGAGGTCCAGGTCAACTTAATTTTTCTTGTGACAGTATAGCAAATAGGTCACTCAATTAAACAATATCAATACTAATTGATTAATATGTTCTACAAATGCACTGGAAATGGCAGGAGGCAGGAATCTGATGATTTTAAAATTAGACTGGTTAGAAACGATCTGAGATCATTTTAACTGCCTCATTTTAGGCAACTAGATTCAAACACTTTGTTGTATCAACTTAAAGTAATTTAACTAATATGTCAAAGTTATTTAAAATCACCTATATCCTAGTTAACTGAGTCACATCCTCATCCTCATCCATTTACACTGAAACCCTCTGTAAATACCATCATACAAATTAAAAACATAACAAAGGACCTTGAAATTTCTCCTTTATCTGTCACTACAAAATGTAAACTTAGTTTAGGAAAAATATCTGGTAAAAAAAATACTTCTGAATTTAAAAATTGCTTTTCTTGCTGAAATTTTGTATATTATGTGACAAAAAAAGAGAATACAAACAGAGCAGAAATTTTGGAAAAAATGTAAGTAAAAACTGAATGTAAACTAAAATTACATGTATTTTACTTTTAAGGGTTTGAAAAAGGAAAAATAGCATTTTACCAGCAGTGATCTGAACTTAAATGCAGATACCCTAAGTGCTTATGAAACTTCTTGAAAGATTGAAACCTAGCTTTGGGGGTTAGTTTTTTGTGATTTTGTTTTGGTTTTTTGTTTGCTTTGAGGGGGTTTGTTTGGGGTTTTTGGGCATTTTTTTTTTTGTTTGGTCTGAATTTTTAGTGTGAAACTTACATGAATATCCTATATTTTTGAAAAGGGATCATTGATTTTGTCTAGCAAATTCAATAATATCATCCCACAAAAAAGTAAGCTGAAAAATCATTGGTTTACACTTTTCCTAGTTAATATGAGATTATACACTTGTTCTAGATCTGCAACTTCATAATTGCAACTATTAAGCCAAGTTTCTTTGGTGTTTTCATGACATGTAAATATTACAGACGTACATACAAAACCCAGCTAAATTAGCATCTATATACTGTTAAAAAATTTGTTGTGTTCCCTTACCTTGCCTTTTGAATACATAGTATGAGCTGCGGTATTTTAAAACAATTTATTTAGTGGGATGTTGTCAGACACAATAATAAGCACCATTTCACACATTTTGTTTATTCTCTGTATTTTGCAGTGTTTAACAAATTTTCAATGTTGAACCTTATCTGAGAGGAGAAAAAGACTTCTAGCACAGGAGCTGGTAAGGCTTGTTGATAGGGCTTTAAAGTAGCTTGGAAGGGGGAAATGGAAAATACCAGGCTCACCAGTGATAAGTGATGGGATGGAGTGCCAAAGCATGAGGTAACAACCACGAACAGGATCCCTCAATCTGCTTCACAAGGTATTGGTTTCAATGTACCACACCTGAAATGTTTCTGCACCAACACATGCAGCATAAGGAACAAACGAAAGTATCTCAAAGCTTTGGTCCATCCAGTCCCAGAGGTTTGACATCACTGGTGGGATGAGTTCTGTTTTTGGAGTGCCCTGTTGGCTTGTTACAGGCTCTTCAGGAGGAATAGGCAGGGCAGAAGAGGCATTTGAAATAATGGAATGGCTAGACTGTATGGAGCTCACAGCTGGATTTGGTGCAGTTGAGAGCCTTGGAGAAGAATCAAGGGACAAATGTTGTAGATGTCACCGTGAGAGTCTACCATAGACCTCCCAGCCAGGATGATGACAGTGACAAATTATTGTTTGAAGAACTAAGGAACACTTCCAAATGAACTACCCTTGTCCTTATGGGAGAATTCGACTTGCCAGAAATTAACTGGGATCATGACACAGCTTGTAAAACCCAGGCCAGAAGATTCCTAACACATCTGGATGACAACTTTATGGAACAGGTCCTAAGGCAGCTGACTTGGAAAGATGCCCACCTTGGTCTGTTGTTTGCCAACAGAATGGATCTCATGAGTGAAGTGAAGATTGGTGGCCTAGTTTGCCACAGTGACTATGAAGCAATCAAGTTTAAAATCTATGTTGATGGAAGGAAAAGTGCTGGCAACATGAGGAGAGTAGAATTCAGGCTGCTCAGGGAATTACTAAGGTCCCTTGGGAAAATATTTTGCAGGTTCTGGTGTCTATCAGTGCTAGTCACTCCTAAGGACACAGGAGAAGGCACTTCAAAAATATTGGAAGGCAAGCAGATGAGACAGAAGGTTGACTTGGCTGAACAGGAATCTTGTCTTGGAAATAAGGCAACAAAGGAAGGTGTATGCCCAATGGAAGTAAGGTCAGATGATATGGGAAGAGACAGAGATGCTGTCTGTCACTCTAGGGAAATATTAATGTGGCCAAAGCTCAATTGGAGTTGAAGGTGGCCAGAAAAGTGTGAAACAGTAAAAAGAGTTTTTTTCAAATATATTAATGGCAATAGACAGTATAGAAGTGTCACTGGTCCCTTACAGGATGGGAATGGTCACCTCACAAACAGGGACAGAGACAAGGCAGAGGTGTTTAATGCGTTCTTTACTTCTGTCTTCAGCATGGATTATGGACCATGGGGGTCTCAGTGCCCTGAACTGGGGAACAATGGCTGTGAGATTGATCTACTCCCAGTCAACCCTGAAATTGTGTAGGATCTGCTGTTACAGCTGGATTCCTACAAATGTATGGAGACTGATGCAATTCATCCAAAAATCCTCAAGGAGCTGGCTGATGTCATCACAAAACTTCTCTTGATGACTTTTGAGCAGTCTTGGGAATCCAGAAAACTCCCAGCTGACTGGCAAATATTGTTCCTATTTGCAAGAGGAGTATTCCAGAAACTGCAGGCTGGTCAGCCTCACGTTAGTGCCTGGTAAAATAATGGAAAATATTATTCTGAAAGGCATTGAAAAACACATGGAGGACAACGTTGTTATCAGTCACAGCTACCACAGCTTCCTGAGGAGGAAGTCCTGTTTGTCAAACCTACTTTCCTTCTGTGACAGGGTAGCCCTCCAGCTGATCTAGGAAATCCAGTAGATGTAATATTTTTGAATTTCAGCAAAGTTTTTGGTACTGTCTCTGGCAGTGTCCTGCTGGACAAAATGTCCAGCACACACTGGATAACTGTGTACACAATGGGTGAGTAACTGGCTCACAAGTTGGTCACAAAGGGTTGTACTAAATGGGGTGACATTGGGCAGGTGACTTGTCACTATTGGGACTCCAAAGGGCTCCATTTTTGGCCCACTGCTCTTAAACATCTTCATTAATGACTTGAATCATCCACTTCTCTTTCCTTGTCATTCCCACTACCCTACCTCACTTTTAGACAATAGAAAGAAAATTTAGAGCATTCTATGTAAAGAACAACTGAACTTTTTCCTATTACTGCATTTGGATTATAATTCCTAAAACTACTCCATCTTTATGTGTGCCTACATGTGAAAATACGTTGCAAATAGGGATGTCTTCTTACTTAATTTATCCTTAAAATATGTCTCATTTTCAAAAAGTTTTTGAAGCATCTATTTTAAATTTTAGTTTGTGGCTTATTTCACTCCTCTTTTAATTTGCTGCTATCTTTCTGATGGGTTTCCTGACTGCATTTTAATCTACTGTTGCATAAAAGTATTTACAAACTATCATTTACTAACATTGTGCAAGGTATCTTACTTCAGGGTGCATAAATAGAGCTGATAAAGTGTCACCAATTCTTGCAGCTGAACTTGCTGATAAGTTATTTTTAGAAAAAAAATACTGAAAATATATCTGTAGTATGTGCCAAAGAATTCTGGAGAATTCATGTATGATGTAATAGATTTTTAAGTATCCCAGCTCACCTATAGGAAATAAATAATTCCTCAAAATGCTAATCATAGAGGCATGGTATGGTTTGTTTTGGAAGGGGCCTAAAAGACCATCTGGTTCCCACCCCCCCTTCCATAGGCAGGGACACCTTCCACTAGGACAGATTACTCAGAGCGCTGTTCAACCTGGCCTTGAACACTTTCAGGTGTTCCATGCAATGGAACTGCACACTCTGCATGAAATAAGAAAAAGGTACATGTGCCTACTAAAGTGAAAACTAAACTAGGAGAGCAGATGTCATCATAGCCACTTCTTGGAAAGCTGCTGCTGGTTTAGTTAACACGCTCTATCTACATTGTTAATCTGTTTTCATTACAAACTGAAAAGTAATCTTAAAATTTTTTTTAACTAGAATCCAAAATCCACTGCATCCAAAAGAAAGTTTCTCTCAGATTAGATAGAAAAATATCTTGATGATCAGCATGGCCAACCTATTTTTGGCCATTCCTGAATGTTTTAAAGGACCTCTGCATGCAGAATCAAGAAATCCAAAATGACACATGTACTCAGAGGATTAATCTGCATTTTACCCAGTCTGAACAAACTCCAGTAGGGGATCTTACTAAAGTGTCAAGGGAGGCAAATTGTTGTTGTCTCAGCTAACTCCCTCGCAGGCTTTAATATTCCTTACCTGCCTCTAAGTGGCAACAGGTATGGCATTCTTCCCTGCAGTTCCCATAAAGAAGACACACTACTGTCTGAAACTGTAAAAATTGAATGAATCTCTCAGAGCCTCTTCCATCTGGCTGAATCCTGATCAAACTGCATCAAGGCAGGAAATATCCCAACAGTATTACCGGGTTCCTCTTAAACTAAGCGGGTTGGATCATCAGAAATGAATGATTAATTAAACTACCTGTCTTGAAAATATATGCTGTTGTATAAATATTTACATGCTAATACCAGAGTGACTAACACTATTCAAAGGAGATAAATCCCATTCCTATCTCTATGTATTATGGGGATGACAGAGCTCTTTCCTTTGACGAGGATTTTGTTTGTTATTTTTTTATTGTTTGGGGGGTTTAAGCAGTTTTCTGTGGTATTTCTGTACAAGAGCTTAGAATTATTTTGAAGATGGCAGAATGGGGATGATCTAGAAACTCTAACCTGAAAAAGAAGAATATTGCAAATGGAAGTCACTACATCAGATGGATAGAAGTTTGGCATGGACATCAAAGAAACAATCTTGAGAAATATTGTTTTTCTAACAACAAAGATGTCACACCATTAAGTTATCCAGAAAGTAGACTTATCCAGCCTTTCATTCCTTTTCGTGCTGAAAACGCAAATTATTGTCCCTTAGATGAGTGCCATTATCACAAGGCTCTTTGTGACATCACAGACCAAGTAAATGCTAATCCAGACAGCATTAAGGACAATTATATCCCCTCCCCAACCTCCTCATTCACAGCTTCATTTATGTGTGTATGTAGGCACACACCTGAACAACAGGTGTGTAAGTAATCCCCTGTCACCCAGAAGCTTGATGATCAGAGTCATTCAACAGAAGACCAAAACTTGTGTGTTTCTTCTAGCTGAGGAGCAGGTACTTTCAGAAGCAGCTATTCAGCAAAGCAACTGCTGCTTTGTTTGTACAGAGCTGTCCAGTTATAGTGTGTTCACTGTGGGATAGAAAATGAGAAAAACTACATTATATTAATTACCTTTTTTAAAAAAACAAAACAAGCCTATTTTGTTTTGCTATTATTCTGAAAGCCAGCTAGTCAAGAAGTGTTCTCTGTATAATTTCCAGAGCTGCCATACCTTGATCATCAGGGGTTTTTTTACACAATGGTGGGCTAGTCTCAGCTAAGGCTTACTCATTTTTTCAGGACTTCATCTCTAATTTTAGTGAATCAACTAAAAGACACAAGTAATACACAATACTAAACCAGAAAACTTTCTTTGTCCTCTAATCAGGATATAGGTAACATATTAGTCTTGTTCTTTAGATATTAGCCTAAATACAAGTATTTCTGGAACATACAATATACTTGGATATTGATGTATTAAATCAACATTTTTTGTCATTGAAACCTGTGAGTGCTAGGAAACCTGTTCTAGAATTTGGGCATGTTAGAGTAATGTTAATTTTCTTCTGGAGCCCATTGTTCCTTTGCTAAACTCTTCCTTTATTGCATGGATTTTCTTGCACAGAATTAATTTTCAAGGTGCTTTTCTAAACCTTAAAAGTGCTCAACCTTCCTCAAGGCAATGGCAGCATAACCAAGAGTAACAGTAAGAAAACCAATGGCTTATAAAGAATTGCATTTTCATTTTTTGTCTAAATTCTACCACATACATGTAATTTGCATCTCAGTCACATAGGTCTAACATATCAATGGCACAGCAAACACAAATGCACTGAGAGAATGCATGGATTTATAAATATAAATAGGCAATTACATTACTAATCCACTGGATCATAGAACAATCCTCATCAAAGCATTTGGCATGAGAACAAAAAATATAAAAGAACCTGTAACATTTTTCAAGAAAAGATAAAAATTGCAGCATGATCCAATGTAATACCCTTTAAAACAGAAATTCTTAACAAATCAGCCTTGATGCTGATGAACTGCAGGATGAACTGCAAAGTTTTCTCTTCCCATATATGTTCACAGTTCAGCACTATTTATATATAATCCATGGCAGAAACTAATGAAAACATGGAAATAGCACAAATATATTACCATGAACAACTATCATACCATCCCATAAACTCTGTTTTGTCTTTTGAAAATCTGCTATTTAATAAGATTTAGCCTCTTACTTTTAATCTCATATTGCAGGAGCAAGAAAAGGCCTGGCCCTGCTCTGGCATGTTGCAGTGTTGTCATGGATACACATCCACCAGTAAATAAACAAGATTCTCAAAGAGTGCTTGGCATGATTTACGAGGTCTGTAGCATTGTTAGCTGCACAGGGCTTTAAATAAGCAAATGGTTTGTAGCTTTGTAATAATATCCAGGGCAGCATGAGGCATGTGTATGTGTTATCACAGAATCACAGAATATTTCAAATTGGAAGGGACGTATCTTCCTTTAGAAAAATCAAAGGGCAAATGTTATGCTGTGTAGCTTTGCTCTCCTCACTTTTTAAATCAATTAATCTTTTCCTTTTCTTTTTCTGAAGACATTTGTATGGTCTACAGGGAAGCATGCTTTAATGTGGCAGGCATTTTGAGACAGTCACCTCCTAACTGCTTAAATATATGCATAACATCTTTACATATATGAATAATGAAATGTTATTTGTTCCTTTTTTAGAAGAAAGGTCATTTGAATTTAGCACCTGAGTGTTTGGTAGTATTGCCATAATCTTTACTGAAACAAAGTCCTCTCTTAACCCAGAGACTACAAAGATGAAATTCAGTCTTACCAGTACATTTGTCAACAGTTACAACAGGCTTGACCTGATTTTAGTAGATCAGCATCTTATGCTGATGAAGGGATGTAGATTAAATGTCCTAAGTTTCTGCTTCAACAGGTAAAAGCATAGATAGTTAAGAATGCTACCTTTAGCACTTTTTTTTTTAAATCCCTGCTCTGTGACTTCATGACCAATATTCAAAACCTGCACTTATTCTTCAGTTGCCTTTGGCTGGAGAAGTCATCAACTCCTGTACCTGTTCTTTTAGTTTTTACTCAAAGGTGGTTGATTTCAGTGAGAGTTAAGAAATAATTCTCAAGGATCTGAGCCAAAGCATCTTCCCTTCAAGCACGCATATGTTCCTGCTCAGCTCAGGAGTGTCCAACATCTCCACCAGGAATGGGCACCAAGTTTCTAACGAGCAGAATTTTCACAGCATATGAAATTTACTTTCAACAAATATTTTGCTATTGGCACTCAACTGCAACAGTATTTACTGAAAACAATCACAGGGAGGACATGAGCCCAGGGAAAGCAGGCTGATATGATGAATGGATGTTTGTGTTCTGGCTGTTGGTTCTTTGTTTTTATCTGTTGCCCTTTGCTACTTAAGAGATGGTATCTCAAGTCCCATGTCCTGCATGTAACAGCCATGTGAGTTCCCTGGGGCACAGAAATCTCTCCTCTGCTTGGAAAGCAGATGGAACACTGAGATGCTCAAGAAAATAAATAAAAAATGATAAAAATTCGTGCAATCTTTTCTCTTAACAGTATCTCTTCAATGTGACGGAAGTCACATTGCAGTTACACCTGTAACCAGTGCAAGTGCAGGCTGTGGGATCACACTCAGCTGGTGCAGGCCACATGAATCTGAAAAATACAGATACATTGGGTTGCTAATCTATGTGTTTAAACATTTGGAGCCTCATTTAAAGCAAAAGCAAAGAAAAAAAAGAAAAAAAAGGTTAAGGCAGTCACAGTGTGCTTCCAGAAGAAGCATCAGCAAATATCGATTTGTTAATTTATTCCCAAATTAACACTGAAATCATTACTTTTTTTAAAAAAAAGAAGGAAAGAAAAGAACAGGAGAAAAAAGATCAGTGTGTCTTCTAAGAGAGAAAAAAGCATAAATATATCCCTCAGAAATCTATCTTCTTGTTAGATTATGGCTTTTCAAGCCTAAATACAAATAAGATTTTCATCCTTTGCAAAACACCACTACAGTCAGTAAGCAGTCACCACTCCTCCTCCCTCAGACAGCACATACGGTCTGCAAAGCCATGCTTCAAACTACATACCTAGTACCGAGAGAGTTAATTTAAATTTGGTAACAAATGGCTCTGCTTTTGAAATGAATGTAGCCTGGCAACTTCAACTGAGAACCCTTCAAAGGGCCTCAATTATGTATGCAACCTCTTTGAGAAATAGTTTCACATATTTGACCCAAGGCCCACAATGTTGGTGCCATGAAGTAAAACTGTACATAGGAAATGGTTCATTTCTGTACAACCTCCTTGTGTCTTTTCTCCCCTGACCCAAGGTGCACACATAAAAAGACCACACAAAATTGCTTATTCTTGACTGATTTTTTTAAAATTTCTTTTACTGTCTTATCCAGTAGCATCTGAATAAATATTTAATACATCTTATTTTTGTATCAGCATTTAACCTGGATGCTCAGTTGGGGGAATTTTTTAGGAATTTCCAACCACTTCGCCTGGCTACCCTGATCAAAACTGCCATGTGAAACCAGAGAGACAGAGAATGGGTTAAACACCCACACCATTTTATTTATTTTATTTTATTTTATTTTATTTTATTTTATTTTATTTTATTTTATTTTATTTTATTTTATTTTATTTTATTTTTTTTATTTCCCTCTCACCCCTCAAAACAGCTGCTTTGTCTGTGTGCATACACCAATAGCAAATGTCCCTCTGTTATTGTACAAGCAATTTGATGTGTCAACTATTCATATGCTAATGAATGTACAGTTTCTTTTTCACAGATAAATTGTAAGGATTGTTACAGACAGTGAAACACAAGAATGAACATCTTTTATTTCAGATGTGATAAGTTACTTTCCATTAAAAAAATATGCAACACATGCTACTGACCATTATTCTTTCTATTCATTGCCAGTTTGCCTTCTGTTTTTCTCTCTCAGAATGGGTAGAAAATATTTAGCAGATATAGCCAGATTTGGTACAAATAATTTAATTTCTTTATTTTGCTTTACACTTTCATGATGTAAAGTTATTTTTTGCTCAATTATTCCTGGTAATGCAAGTTTTGCAATGAGCACAGTCATTGTTTCCTCTGGAGCATTCATAATTTTTTAAAGCTTACAATAGATGAGATTTGGAGACTGGGATATTTCCCTTTATGTATTAACAAAATATACTGTAGTATGCATGCCCAGAACCCATTACTTAGAAATTTTACTGGCAAAGGATTCCCTGCATGTAGCACAAAGCATGGGCAGCAGAAAATTACAGCCAACATATTTTTGTTCTCTTAAAAGATCAATATCTATTTAAGACTCAAAAAGATTAGTAGTTAAGGATGATAATTTGTATTTTGTACCTGAAGCAAATAGGACTGTTTTCATAGGCCATATTTATAAATATGGAAGAAGAATTTGGCAGAGATAAAATAAACTTGTTTATTAAGCAAAAGCTATTTTTTAAAAGCATGAAAATAGGTTTATATTTCTACTGATTGAAGATGTGTGGGTTTATGCAACATAGTCAAGGGTGGTATCTGTGTCCTTAATTTGGATATGACAACAGATTTATATAATTACATTGTTCCACAGTGAATCACTAAATGTAAGGAAAGTCTGAATTAAACCCATGAATCCAGATGGAGCCCTTAATTTAATTAGCCACTGGCAGATATCTGTGCCACCTCACTGAAGTCCATTTTAAGTCAGTGCAGCCAGCCCTGGGAGGAGAGTGATGTCGGCTGCAAATAATTGCCATGACTGGGAGCTGTGTATGTTCAGACTTTTCCTTTCTTTTGTGGAGGTAGAAGGTGTAAAATATTGATGTCAACTAAAGTCTTGCAACATCAGGTCACTGCAGACATACAGCAAGAAATTAGGCAGTGTGGAAAATAAGATTCTCTCACTGTGATATCAGCTCATCTGTAATATGCCACCCTGCATATTTATGACATACATTTAATGAAAGAATAATTCTGCATAGGATAATTTTTTTGAAATACAAACCAGTATAAAATCCTACCCAAACATGAGATATGCAAGCAACAATTTGCTGTGAGTTTGTGTCATAAAACTTGATGTATAAAATACATGAACTTTCTTATTTTAAATGTTCCTCATTAAGTTTGCACTGATCTTGAGGATCGGGTACTTCCTACAAGAAGTTGGAAGTTACGACAGAAGTTGGTTGGTGTGGTAATTGAAGAATGATGTTGTGTGTCATACTTCAGGCAAAAGCATTAAATTCATAATCATGAAAACTACAAAAGTTACAAGAGAAATGAGGATGAAAGCCTTTGCTGATCAGTTGACTTGTAATCCACTCCTCTTCTGCTTCACAGTGAAGTGAGCATCATTCTCACAAAAAATCAGTGCCCAGTTAGCATCCTCAAAAATAAAATGTAAGTTTGTGGAGAGATGCAGAGGCACATTCATTTCTCCAAAAGTACCCTCATAGTTCCCTCTCCGGCTCTGAGTGCCCACAGTCTCTATTTTATAAATGCTCTGGTGTTGCTGATGTCCTCCAGGCATAATCCAAGAAGAAACATTTTTTGAGACTTTCTTTACAAAAATCGTGCTGATGCACCGGGATGTCAAACTGAAAAAGTAATTAACCAGATCACCCATGATCTCTGTCTGAAACCACAATGGTCCGAACTCAAAATAAATGTCACAGTTCAGGGCCCCACTTCTTCTGAGAGGAAGAGGGAGGAAACTGAAGAGAAAAGGACATTTGCAATTTTTGTGTCTGACCACATTCCACAGTAACAGCCACGGAGCTAATCTACACTGCCCTCGGAGGGGTGATGACTCATTATTCATTCCATCCTCTTGCAGTCAAGTGTATAGCTGCTTATTAAACAGCCTGGTTCTGCAAACACTTCTGCACTTGCATGACTGTAAGTAGGCAACTAATCCTATTGGGATGAACTGTAAGGAACTAATTCTGGGAGGAATGACATTGACAGCATCTGAAGACTAATATGAGAACAAGAATCAAAATCCTAATGCCTTGAAGGCTGGCAAGAACAAGTTCTCACCATATTTTTATTTAGTTTGTTTTCAGAATACTTCTTTCATAAATTAATTATTTTTTTATGCAGATGATTTTGCAGTAATCATGGGGGTAGGAAGGCTGGGAACACAAAGTAATATGAAAAAAGAGCAAAATGGGAAAATGTTCAACACACAAAAGCTGGTCTATTAAAAAAAAAGAAAATTCTCAGAAAACAGAATAATCAAGAGATTTTTCCTCAAGAGTGTTATAGGAAACTTAATTAAAATATCAAAATTTACACTAACATGACTATTTTCATCTAAACCACGAGAAAAAAGAATACATTGTCTTTTTGGTAACATACCTTCTTCCCCACCTCTATTAAAAAAATAATGCTTGCAAAGGCAACTAAATGTGCATAGTAAGAGTCGATCAGTCCTTTAAATAGCAGATACAGCTACTAAGAACATACATTTGGAAATTACAAAATCTACAGGGCTGTGTTGCAGCTGTGTGCAATAAGTTTCTATTTTTAGAACAGTTACAGAATGATCAGGAAAATATAGAACTATTTTTTTTCTAAAATGAGCAAAGAACTTCCTGATACTGTAGTTCTAAGCATGTTGGAGGATGTTTTGAGGTTTCTGCATCCTTGTTAGGAGGGAAAGAAAACTACAGTAGGGATAACAAAAATGTGAACCTTCTTCTGCACCCCAGAGAAGATGCTCCAAGGAAGCAGAGGAGTAAAACTGTGATTTACTTCACTGTGATTCAGTGTCCACCCCACAGCTCTGGGGTAACTTCTCTTTAGAAAAGCCCTAGTGAAGACTTTTTTCTATGCCCCTACCCTGAAGCTACAGGAGAAGTGAACTCACTTTCATAATTATTGCAGTTACAGAAGGTTAATCTCCTCACAATTGTTTTCAGGATACATGGAATTAATGTTTATTTAGAAATGTTTAGATAGATAGATAGATAGATAGATAGATAGATAGATAGATAGATAGATTAGATAGATAGATAGACAGACAGACATAGATGACGCTAATTAGATAAAAAGTGACAAACAGGTCAAGGAGAAGATATACACAAGGTTTCAATGGGTGTAATTTACATATTTGAAAAATTTTCATCTCAAGCCTGACCACAGATATTTTATAAGCAGCCTTTTTTTTTTTTTTAAGATGAATAGTCATAGTCAATTAAGTTATAGACGAAGGACAGAAAGTGATGGACTCATATCTGCCCATCCATCAGAGGGTGCAGAAAGGTCCCACCTGCAGGTGCCGGTGCTGAGACTCCATGCAAATGACATATTTGAGAGAAGAGCAGCACAAGAGGCATAAATGCTAGTGTGTTCCTCTTCCAGGGAGAAGCTGTAGGAGAAGTGTCACACCATAGGATGCCAGGGAACCTTACATGACAAAAATACTTCTGATCAACTGTCTTCTAGTCTCACCCCAATCCTGACACAGAGGCCATATCTCTCCAGGGCCTTGGAATTATATGCAGATTATTTCTTGTGACCCAAAATCTTGTTTCTTTTTCCCACAGCATAATCCACTTTCCTGAGCTGAGTCTCTCCCTTAAGTTTCAGACATAACATAAAATTCAAGAAGTATATTACACATAAATTGCAAACGTAATTACAAGTATGAGTACTATTATTGACTCATAAATTCCCAAAGTTTAAGTGTGTCATGGCTCTTCAGATTACAGAACTATGAGCTCCTGAGCATCACAAGTCATTACACTTCATTTGCTCTTTCCTGTACTGAGCTCAAGGACCTCTGTTTTTGACTAAACTTCCAGTTTTGTTTGACTGAAACATCTTCTAAAAGACACCTACCTAGTCTTCATCTGAGAGATGCAGATCGCGCAGGTTGCCTTGGTAATTTTCCTGATGATTGATCAGCCTCCCTGGCAAAAGATAATGGCTAATTTCTCATCTTAATTTGCATTTTTCAGTTTACAGCCATTAGTCCATCCTATGCCTTTCTCTGCTGGATTAAAGAGCCCTTCAGCACCCAGCCTGTTTCTCCCATGAAGGTACTTACACACTCAAACCAAGTCTCCGCTCAATTTGTGATTTGATAAATTGAGTAGATGGAGTCCTTAAGCTGTAAAACATTAACTTCAGTAAAAAATAATTTTTAGGGTTCTTTTCTACTCCCATTCTGATTTTAAAACTTCTTTAAAAGAACCCCAGAAGTAAACTAACTTCATGGTGGTTTTACCCTATACAGTGCTATATCTGCACAGATAGCACCACCTTTTCTTTGCCACAGAAATACTGGAGATTTGATATGACACTGAGATCTTTTTCTCAGCCACTAATGGCTAGGCTCCCATCCCATATTTTGCAAGCACTGCAACTTTCATGTATCTGGATTAAAAGGTCAGAACAGACCCCTCTCATTAAATGAAGCAAAACACTTTATTTGATTGTCCTCATCAGTGTTTATTATGTCACCAGCAATTTTTGAGGTGGATTTAGCTCAACGAAAATGTTTACAAGCACACTTCCTCCTCCTTGCACATCTCAGCAGAAAAACCTTATTTTCATTTTTCTTTTATTTTAACCATCCATTAGCCATTTGCCATTTATTCATTTGGGGCTGTTAATGGAGGGGAGAGCAGCTTTTATTTATGTGACATAAGAGGATTATTTTTATTCAGAAGTTAGATCTATTTGTCAAAATTAATTTCCTTAATCACCAGTGACCTGTCCTTTAATTCCCTATCAACTGGTTTCCAAAGCAGCTATTTTTTTTACTGGCTCAAGTTACTTGGGTAGAACCACTTGCCCTTTCTGAATATTGGCACAGCAATGTTCTCCCAGGCTTCTGGCATTTCCCTGCTATTTCAAGGTTTATTAAAAGTTGACATCAGTGATAGAATACTCTCCACTGCCAAGTCTTTTAGGACTCAGGATAAAGTTATTCAGACCTACTGGCAGATATTGCTTAACATCTATTAATTGGCTGGAAAGTACTTATTAACCTCATTAAAAGATATTCTTATTTAATGAGGATGTCCTTATTGTTTCCAAATGGAGAATGGAAATTATTTTGTTTGTAGGATGTCTATCTACTAATATGCTTATCACAACTCTTTGCTAGTAGAAAGAGTTGTGATGTTTGTAGGATCTTTTTCATTCCCAGTGTATTTTTTTAAAAAAAATACAGACTTATGACAGTCTTTTTCAAATTCTTTTATCTGTTCCTTTGTTTCTGTAAAGAAACCAAGAATCTCTTTTGGTGTCTTAAACTTTTCAGCTACCTACACAAAAATTCTCTTTCATACTTATTGCAATTAATTTTGTTTGCTACCCCACTTTTTTTTTTTTTGCGTGGTGCTTTCACTTGTGTGCTTAGCATCCAAAAAATAGTGTTGCCTGTTTTTTCTTGTGTAATCAAAATTTTTTTACTGACTTGTAGATACCATGTAAATACAGAACCTTTAATTTTCATTCATGTCGTTAACTTTAAACATTCCTCTCCAACATATCCTTACAGTTTTCTTTGCCCATGAGACTTTCAATTTGAAAGCATGATGTATAGACTGTATTTTTACTTGAACTTTTCCTCCTTTTCCACAATGAATGCAATGAAGTCAAAATCACTGATTCTTTGGCAGCAACCAACTTGCAATGATTAGATCTTTCTTTTGTCCATCACACTGAGATCTAAAATAGGGGTATTTATTACAAGATACTTTATCTTTGAAGGCAGGGAGTGATTATTTTTAATCATTACCAGAACTGTTGATATGTTGCTGAGACATTTACTTTGTGTGGCCCATGGCAAGTCATAAAGACACCTACATATTTTTCACAGTTCTTCTATTTTTCACTTTTACAACTCAAGTTATGAAAAGATTCTTAAACTCCTACTTAAAATTCTATTTTTATTAAGACATAAGCATTAAGAGTAATGCTTATTATAAAAGCAGTAACTAGTGATAGGAATGCCATGGGTAATAATAATTTTCTGGAACTAGTCAGGAATCAGCTCTAACTGCAGATAACAATTAAATAAGGTAGAACATGAAAGAAAATATTTTCAAATCAAATTTTAGCTTGAACTTTTAATAGCCATTACATAAAAACCTGAAATGCCATAAATTCAACTTTTCCATTTCATTCTGTAAGATGGAATTAATAGCTTCTATTTTTCTTATTTATTTTTTTGCTTTTAATTTCATGTTATCTATTCAAACAGATCACACACTGTCCATAGTTCTGAGCTTTTAGTTCTGGGCTTTCAAATTCCTACTTCATTACAGTTAGCACCTTATTTGAAAATATGCAAGTTATCTGCCTGAGTATGCACTTTATTTGCAAATACAGTAGTTAATCTCTACCTGAAATCTTCTTATCACTTAACATTCAAGCTCATTTTTGTTGGCCTTTGGGACTGCCTTTGAAAAGCAGTGGTTTAATATGTTATATTGTACCTGAAACAGACACTATAAGGTTTCTTCAGGACCAATTTTGTACATGTTAGCTCTGTGAGTTATTTGATCTCCCATAATTTACTAATGTATAAGAAAACCAGGAAAAGTAATCTGTGTCCATCTTGCAACACTCTGCCCTCAGCAATAATGCTTCCATTATAACAAAAGTCTCAAGTAGAAGGAAATAAGTTGAGAGGAAAGAGTATTGAGAGACTGTTAATGGACTGCAGCCATCAGGCCTTTATTCTTCTTTCAAAAAAAGTGCAGGTTCTGTGTGTTAATTACAAAACATGAGAAACTTACCTTGGAGGTAAGAGTTTACAACTCACTGCAAAATGCAAAAAAGGAAAAGGACGCAAAAGAGAGGCATAAGTGTTGATGACCTTATAGATTCTTTCAGCTGAATACAGGTTTTATAAGCAAAACAACTCACTAAAAAAAAAACCCACAAAGTTTTAGGCTAACTTCAAACTTAGTGTGAATGCCATATGTGACAGAAACGAAAAGAGGGTGTTAGAATGGGAAATGAGAAATGATGACTCTCTGGGTCTCCTGAGGAGAAATAGTTCTCCTTGAAATGTAACCACCACTAGCATCTCCCCCACTGCCCTGTAGCATCTAAAAATGCTACCTGAGTGATAGCTAAGCCCTGTTAGATTGCTTTTGTTTGCCTTTAATTTTGCCAGCTAAGATTTTTGTCATACTTTCAAAATAAAAAAAAATAAAACAAGTTGCATTGCATTCATGAAGGTCAGATACAAAAGGGGCAAACTCATGATTCTTAACTCCTAATACTGCTTTTTCCCTTGCTAAACTCTCCTTGTCAGTATTTCACTAGCAGAACATGAAGCTATTTGTATAATATTTGCAAATTACTGGCAAAATTAGTAGCTTGGCATTTCCTAGTGAAAATATAAACAACCTTAAGTCACCTTATTTCTTCTCAGGAGTATTCACATAATTTGGCTTTAAGCATTTAATTTAGTTGCTTTAAATCAATTCCAAAGACATCTAACTCTTTCTATTGACTGCAGAACAAGGATATTGTCATGGAAGAGGCACGAATAG
>JAOXXN010000383.1:37498-48329 GCA_026770055.1 Myrmophylax atrothorax
CAAGTGTTATTCCCTCAAAATGTAGTGGTATCACACTAGAAGTGATGAAAGGAACACTGGAACAGCCCTAGAAATACTTTTTCTATGCCATTGTGGAAAGCATATTTGTGAAAAAATTATAAATTCACATCAGTGAATAAACATTTAATTAAAAATAAACTATTTCTATATATTTCTAAATAAAGCTGGTAAAATGCTTCTATTTAAAGTCATCTTATCTTTGAAATAATTCTGCAAGGAAAAGTGAATTCATACCAATTTCAACCATAAGTTTCTAATGGAAATGGGAGTTGATACAATAAGTGGAGGCAGCTTGTTGTTGTTCTCCAGTCTCTCACTTACCGGACCAGAGTTGTTTCTGTGAGCTCATCCCTTAGTGCATGTGGTTAGTAATCTTTCAATGAAGAGAAAGTTAAGGCTCCCTTTTCAGTTTTGTGTATCTTTTTTATGCGCATTAGCTCAACTAACAGAGAAATGTCTCAAAAAATATTTTGAAGGGAAAAGCAAAGCAAAATCATTTACTACCAAAATTATTTCCTCTCTCCACCCAGCAAATGAAGTCTCAGGCTCAGTGAAAAACAAAAGAAAAATGCACATGAATCAATTATGAAAAAGAGAAAGTTTCTTTGAATGAGGAAAAGCTCATTGGAATTACGATAGGCTTTGTTCATATCTGCAAGCTACAAGGAGAGTACTTGTCAGTGGAACAGAAAAGGGGGATTTGGAAGTGTTTGGCTGCTTAACGCTACAGTGCTTCAGAGGCCATGTGAAAATTTATTTCTAGCTATTAATCATCATTGTGTCTCTGCAAAGAAACTGTTACAATGATGACTATATATCATTATATTCCCACTGTAAGTAATGAATCAGAGATCTGGGAAAGTTGGATAAGAGCGGCTGGCAAACTTCTAAGCTGTAGAATCTATTTAAATAAATTTACATCACATTTGGTACTTTTGCTGGTATGGGAATCATACTTTAAAATGAAACAATATGCTGTGTTCATGTGCCCTGGTCTTTTATTCTCCTGTCTCTGAGCTTACTTTCCAGGTCAGCTTTTGCCAGCACTGACAGCACGCTTTTCTCATAGCCTCTCCTTCTCATAGCCTTTGGTTGCTTTCAAGTTCCATTTAGAACAATGAAGTTGTTATGCATGACAGTTTGGAGAGCAGAATAGGTGGTGTCTGAGCCTGCTGTGTCGTTACAAAGTGGGCTCATTCTCCACAAGCCGGCTCAGTTACTGAAGCCTTGCTGGTGGAACACTGTAGTGGACTTCCAGACGTTTCCATCCTGACGAAAACAATTAGCTTCAAACCGCAAGAAGCCACAGGGTTGCCCTTTTTTTCAGGGAGACCTCACCATTTAATATGCTGCAGTGGATCTCAAATTCATGTTGATTTATCCTGTTTTATTCTTCTTTTATGGTCTTTATTTACAGTTGTGTAAAGGAACTGGGAAAGTTTGAGTCTCACACAGCTCAAGAGTTTTATTAGAAATCTAAACCATTGTTTTATGTTTATTTTACAAAGCAGTAGAGTTGAAACATGTCAGGCTTAATTCTGTTAGGCTGAACTGCCTAAAGGAGAGCCCTGAGATTCCTCAAACAGAACCTGAAAGTGTCTCTTCTGCTAACCATCAGCAACAATCCAAAAATAAACAACCCCAAAACGTTTGAGATGCCAACACAGTTGTCTGCTACAAGAATACTGACAAGAACTAAAATCCATTTACAAATGGCAAGTTATGCAAGTACTGACAGCAAATTCAGTTAAAGTTGTGTTGAGGTACTGCAAGCTGCCTGTTCTTGCCAGCTAGAGCTGGTTTTGTTTGTTGGTAAGAACATCATAGGCCACTCAATTCAATAGTACAATACAGTTGCTAGTCCTACAGGATAAATACTACTTTATTTTTGCATTTACTTAGCTATGAGCAAAATGATACCTTTCTTATTTTGCTTGTATTTCTATGATAAAGCAAGTCAGTTGCACACTACTTGACTGTACACTTCAAACAGCTGCTCTTGGTTTCTTAGATTCCCCAGCAAAAAAAAGAGTATGTTGTCTTGAATATATATTTTGCTAATTACTGAGTAAATCTATCAAAGAATTTTCATTCTAGATTAAAAGTTACATGAAAGCATATGTAGAATAGTAAGTTGCTGCCATCATCTTTGTTGCTTCCCTCCCTCTTCATTCAAGTACTATTTTCTTTCTTTTTTTTTCTTTTTTAATCTGTAAGAACAAAATATTATCAAAATTTCTCCTTTGTAAACTATTTGGTTTGGCTCTGTGTTTTTGAAAGGTAAAATTAAATTATTCCATGAAGTCTTTTATGTCTTAAAATTATTTCTATTTATCTTAAGAATCAGTTAATGTAATTAGAATGTCTAGTTTTGAACAACACAAAATGCATTTATTACAGCTGCAAAAAATGTTACAATCTGGATTGATAGCAGTTTGCGTTTCAAAAGGTTGCTTTTTACTACTGTTAATTAATTAGCTTTCCTTCAACAATTCATGAGTATGATTTGGTGTAGTTAGCAAGCTATAACAAAAATTAAAATAATCGGTGCTACCTTTAAAGTCAGATGTAAATTTGTGGTCAAAAAAGGGAGAGGGAATTAGAATACTTGACTTCTGATGTTGTTTATTCCAGTGCGTCAGAATACCACATGTATACTTAACTTTTGGATATAGAAATTTTCCCAGGCATTTATTCACAAAAAGGCAAACATTATTTTTACAATATTGCCACAGCTAAATGCTTTCTTTATCCATAATTGACCTCATGTGAAGAATTTTTGATACATTATGGTGTTTACTCCTTATTTAAGAAGTAGAAGAGTGTAAATGAGTTGCATCAGTGAGGAGGCAAGTTAATCTGTTAAAGTAAATGATGCATGAATCAGCCTTTAAAATCGTAAGAAGAACCTTTACTTTATGTATTTTATCCAAGCAATATGGTTTTGTTGTACTTCAACCACATGTGATGTAGTTCTTACAGATTTTATCAGTAGCTGATTTATGTCTACAAAACCAAAAATAGCCATTGAAATACCATTGAAATACAAGTTTTTCTGGACAAAATGGCATAAAAAGGAGGAGGGGGGAGGGGAGGGGAAGAGGAGCCAGAAGAGGAACACAGACTAGAAACCAGTTTAATCCCAATACACAACCTCTATACATTGTGAATGCCTTAAGCAAGACTATACATAGTCATGTTAATCAAGAAATGGAGAGCCTAATGTTAGGCCCACAAAAATAAAACATTTCAATTCTCCAGGTCAGTTTTACAGTAGTTTTGTTGCAGTCATCATGGACTTGGCGCAAGAGACAAAATTTACAGGAAGACTTTATAAGACTTGTGAGGCTAGAATGTTAAAGAATGTTCAAACTTGAAAGTTTTGTTTGTTTGTTTTTGTTTTCTATCCTCTCAGTTGAGTTATTAAAAGATTTTATATCTCCCATAAAGCTATTTAGGGGTTTCAGAAGGTGTTACTCCTAACTCACCTAATTTTGTAAAAATTGATTATTGCAACTCCCATTGATGCAAATAGGGATTGCTGGTTTCACAACACATCCAAACCAGGCAAAATCAGACCCTGAAACCTACTTTTAGGGTTTGGGGTTTTACTAGCATGGCCTTGTAATTCATTCAGAAGTACAGATGTTGACACTAAAATCTCCACACCTACCCTAGTTAAGAAAGGTTGTGATGTCTTTAGTAAATTTGTGTTTGCACACACATACCTAAAAAGTGGTGGAAAATTTATGATGCAAATAACCTCACTGTACTATACTGATGCTCTTTGCTGGTTTTGTGCTGTTACTTTATAGTCATTCAGCACTGATTTCTCTTGTCTTAAGTTCCCAACAAACATATCACAAACAGTAGTGGGACCAGATTTATCTGGGTCCACTCCCATTGCTCTCTGCAGATCTTCTTGGACCACAGTCACAGTCCTATCCAAATCTTCTGCTAGCAAAGCCAGAAGAACAACATATCTGGTGTTTCCATCTTCTTGGGACTCAGAGGGGTGTTCCTTGTGATAAAATTCGTAATTTTTTTCATAGTGTCAACTTCAGAGTGAGTTTGGAAAGAGATGAAGGATGAAATATCACTTTGGCAATGTATTACTGTCCTCACAAGAATATGCTATTTTTCAAGGATCCAGGTTGCACTGCAACCCATCAAGCTGGGAACTACCCAAAACCCACACATCAGATTAAACTCAAATTTCTGGCAAGGCTGAGTTGAAGAAGCTGACTAATTCATTCTGGAGTAATAAGAACTTAGTCAATGCTTAAATTCAAATATTGACTTTCTTGCAAGCTGCAGAACATCATTGGTTTCATTTGTACACCAAGATGCATTGGTTTAAAAAGAACTGAAATAGTGAAGGTTGAGTTAAACCTTTTCAGCTGAACTGAAGTAGTGTAATGCAAAGTCAAGTGCTTATGCACTTGTAACTATGTGGTAATGGACTTAGGGGCCTTTGGATGCATGTTCATTATTGATTACAATAACTGTTTCTTTGCCTTGAACACACAGAGGAAGAATCATGCAAACTAAGTGGGATTAAATAACCCAAATTTTACTTATAAACACTGCAAAGGAACTGTCTATAACCAGATACTATATCTCTAAGAAACAGATGTTTTACCTTTCAACTGTACATTTTCTGACAAGTTAAACCTGGATCTTTATCTGAGCAATAACATTTACAGGCCTCTGGCTACCAGGTTTGTCCTGTGATGGTTGTGAAGGAGACGAAAAGCCTGTCAGACAAAGCCAGATCTTTCTGGCCACTCCTCCAGATTCTCCTGACCTGTTGCTAAACAGTTTACCAGGTGTCTGATCTGGTCATTTTAAAACCTGCTAATTGACCCAATGACAACAGAGAGATTGGGATTGTAGTTTTCCACAGGAGATCCAGATTAAATTGTTAAAACACAGGTGAGATCTGGCTGATAAAATACAAAGCCAACTGGAGGTAGGTGTGACTCACTGGAGCATAGGTGCCTCACCTGGAGACAACCATTGCCCTTCAGGACTGCCTCATATCATCACCTGGACATCTGTTGTTACCTATAGTACAATATATGTTTTCATACAGCTTCACCATTGCCAACAAGGCCTAATTCATGCCCTTATCAGGCAGGCTTAGATAGTTGGAATGTAACTAAAGACTGTTGCCAGCTGGTGTCTATTCATTGGTTTCTGTCAAATTAGTTTGGCGGTCTCGAGCTGGCTCCCCATGGACAGGTGTCCATATCGGAGAACTATGGCGACAATTGACACTAATTGGCACTCCTGTTGACTGCCTGAGCAGCTTGCCGCCTCTAGAGGTGGTCTCTCCCCATAAGATGAGGCATGACGGTGGTCAGTTTGCTCTCCTGCAGCCTCTCCAGTATCAATACTGGGACAAAGCAGCTCAAGCAGACAGGAGTAAAAATCAGAAGGTAATGGTTTTGTATGGTAAACTATGTATTTCTGCATTGAATATCTAGCACCCAAAACCTCTGATGTATAACTAATGCAATGACAAACTTTACTGTGGTGTTCAGGTCTGGCTGTACATATTTCAAATTCTTGATCAAGCATCAAGACAAATATCAAAATAAATATATGCCCAGCATGTTCAAAGAAAATAAACACCTCATTTTATATTTTGTACCTCATGCACTTATTTCCCCAAAATCAAAGTTTTCAATTAAATAACAGCACATACAGTTGAAGAAAATTTTTTGAATAAACAATCTTCAGCAGTCTAGGAATGGCTGGTGCAGGAAAACAGCTAATAAAAATGCACATTTGCTGTATTCTATATAAACACACTTTGCCACCAGACTCAGATAAGCAGTACAACTTGAGTTGTCTTCCAGAGTTTAGCAAGTTTCAATAGACTCATTAATGGATTTTTCTTTAGGACTAATGAAGCTCAAAGAGACTGAAACAATGGAGCTAATCACTGTCTCTTTCCCTGACCCAAGTTTACCTTTTCCTCCTTTTTTCACTGCAGGCTCTATTTCTTAGTTACTGGAATTCAAAACAAATAAATATCTGCATTTTTTCCCTTGGCTAAATCTTTTATGTGTATTTTTGTTCTCTGCAAATGCCTGTATCTAATCAGGCATGGTCAATGGCAGGGTTCTTCAGGTAATCTTTTGGTGGACACAAGTGATATGGCATTAAAATGTAGATAACATAACCTCAATTAAGGAACACTGTGCAAAATTTTCAGAACACATAGCTAAATGTTTGGACTAAACAAGCAAACTTGTGCTGTTAGGAGCAGAGTTGGGCAAGTCACAATTTCAATGGCTCAGCTAATGAATAAACTTGAGACTCCATCAACAGTCCCAAACAAGCACCCAAGGGAGCACAATGGTGTCAGTTGACTGGCGGCTTTTTGTGGCACCAATAAAGTACCCTGGAATGCGTCAACAGAGGGAAGGCACGAGGATAATGAAGCCATGACAGCTGACCGTCAGCAGCAATCTTGAACCTCAACTGGTCCTACCATTCTGGGTGACTCCACTGCAGTGTGGACATGTGTGGACAGATGGACCTTCAGCACTGCCTGTCAATTCCCTGCTCAAGCTCCCCACACTGAAATGACAGTTTCACCATAAGGAGAGACCCAACTAAGAAGCACTGGAGAGAGTTGTCTTACTATCAGTGTTGCTAACAATATGTTCAGCATCCTAATGATACCCTTTTTGGCATTTTCACAGCAGAAAACAAAGCAAAAACAAAACCAGCCACCTCTGATTAAATGTTGCCCACCAGCATCTGCAGATGAAGGAGGAACAAGATGCTCTGCTTCAATGCAAGGGTTTTGCTTCTTAATTTGAGTGTTTCATTTTGGACAACACTTGTTAATTGGTGTAAGTAGCACATGATTGGTTAAAACACTGTGAGAAAGGAACAACTGGCATCTGGCATGCAGTATTTTCTAATAGAAAACAACAATTTTTTCCTTAAGATCAGCCTTGTGGATTACACATCAGTAGCTTGCTGTTATTAAGACACACACAGGACGTAGTAAAGGCCTGCAAGTCTCTCTGTGTAAAAGCATGTCAGTATAGATCAGATGCGACATCCCTTTGCTATAGGCAAACAAAGTGGCCTCTTCCATGGAGTATATTGATTAGACCATTCCCATGTTCCTCTCTTTTCCAGGAGGGATGTCAGAAAAAACTGAGGAAGGTAGAGTCCTCCTAGGGCTCCTCATTCCCATCTCATGTAGTTATGCTGACAACATGGCAAATTATTTTTTAGATTGCGTTAATTTACAAACAGCAAGGCTTTTATGTTTGAGCTGTTAGTTTGTTGATTCACTATTATAACGAAGAAATGTTCATGGCATAGAAAAAAGGCATTTCCCCTTTCCCAAGAATCTAGCCCACACATTAACCCCACTGAGGAATCTCACAGTGCATTTATAAGTTTCTCATTTAAGATTAATCGAAAAATAAGTCTGGTTTTGGCTAACAATGCTATAAATCATAAAGAAGGCCTAGAAAAATCTGAAAAGGAACTGTTTTCCAGAGCACATAATCGTAGGACAAGGGGAAATGGCTTCAAACTAAAGATAGTAGGTTTAGATTGGATACTAGGAAGAAATTCTTTCCAGTGAGGTTGATATGCCATTGCTTTATATTGTCCAGAGAAGTTGTGGATGCCTCATCCCTGGGTGGGACTTTGGGCAACCTGGTCTAGTAAGAGGACCATAGTAGGGTATTGAAACAAGATGATCTTTAAGGACTCTTTAACCCAAAAAATTCTACGGTTCTATGACCAAATCATATTTGTAATTTGACAGAAATGTTTCATTTATGGGGAGATAAATACATCAAATTTTGATTTTTCTTTCCTGATTATAAGCAGCACAAGTTGGCTGCTGTTTGGCTAAGTCTGCAATAGTACTATTGTTACATAAAAGAAAATTTATTAAACATGGATGATGAGAATACATCAGTTAAGTCTATACTTCAAGGAAAAGAATTCACAAATATTGCAGAATAAGCAAATTGTGGAAAAGTGTTACACTGCTATCAGAACAAGCACTTAGTCATCATGTTATCAAAGTATAATGAGCCATTGTGTTCCTAAGTGCATGAAGTAACAGATCAGCCTGGTGCTTTTCCCCTTCTATAAACACCAAAAACTATGATGGCACTGAACACAATTAGAAGAATTCCCCCTGAAAGGCATATGAGCAGCATGGAAACAAGGAGGGTTTGAACTGGGAAATGGTACAAGCCTCCATAGCACATTTTCTTTGAGGCTGTTCAGTGAATTCTTCAAGGAACTGCCAATTCATCAATATTAGCGTCCATCCTCAGCTTCTGTGCTGATTTTCAAAGGGCTCTGTGTGCTGCTCACCATGACACCCAGAGAGGCTTTGCCAGCATGGCTTCTAAGTTATTTGTGCTGCTATTCATTCACAGGTCCCTGCATCCAGAGCATTTTTTTACCTGTCACTGACTTGAAGGATCTGCTGGATCCTTAACCCTGATCCCCTTCCTTCTGCATGGGCTAATTTGCTCCCTTAGAGAGGAAAATGGAGAACTTTTATGACATTCTCAAGGTTTTTCTTCCTTTTATGTGAATTTCTTTCTGAACACAAAACTGTAGCCTTATACTTTTACCTAATAATAATGGCAAGTTCAGTTTTGGCACAAAAGTACAATCTGCAAATTGTTTCATAATCTATTGAAAAATCAAAGATTTCACTTGGCTTTATCTACTAACAGAATGTCTGGAAAATAATAGTAAAGGTTGGTTGTGACTTACTACATATGCTCAAGAGTAGTTCTCAACTCTCATCTGCAATCATCTTGCCCCTCTTTAGCAGGAACAGCATAAGCCAAGCAAGGGGATGAGCAACATCTCCAAGTTCTCAACTGGAGCAGGTTGCATGGATTGAGCAACATTTTCAACTGAAAGAGGTCACTTAAAGATTAATATTCTCATGAGCAAAAGTTGAGCAAAGTAAAAAATACTGACTACCTGAAAGTCTGTCTGACATGAATCAGTGCACACTGCTTACTGTTCAGTCAAGCAGTCAAGACCAAAGAGAAGAGGATACCCCCGTAACAGAAATACTTAGGAATATAGATAACTTTCATCATATAAGTAGTGCCACAGAAATCAACAAAGCTTTGTGTGCTTCACTGTTTGCATTGTTGTGCTTCACTAGGGACTACGTGCTGTCTCTTTTCCTTTTGAATCATTGAGATTTTCGCAAAATATGTTCACTCTAGAAATATATTGCCTAAATTATTTATTTATTTATTTTTATTGACACCTACAGTATAGACTTATGGTATAAATTTTAAGAATGTCAGAGACTAAAACACCTTTTACAAATACACTGACTTTGTAATGCATTAACATCTCTGCAAACTCATTGTTTCTCTTACACTCACATTTATTTTTTCTGGGCTTAGTCCAGTTACTCCACTAACTTTTTCCATGGAAGACTTATCACGGCAGTCTGAGGGCCTATCCTGGCCAAAGCTTGTTATGTTTGAGCACTTCACTGAGCTTACTGAGCAATAATTTTCACTTTAGGGACTTTCACATAACGTTTAAGAATAAACCCCTTGATTTACATGTGTCACTTAATATTTCATTTGGAAGATATTGAGGAAATAAAGAAATAAATAAAATAAGAATTAATTGGTAGAGAGTGTAGGTAGCTAAATTAATTTTAAAATACAGAAAGATTTAGGAAATAAATTCAGTCTAATAGGTCACTGCAGTGCTTACAGCTGGAGTGTTTATTTTTGTTAGTCCAGAGACACACTCAGCAAATTTGATTTCATACAAATGTATGTGGTCATGCCTGAAAACACACCAGTCTCCATAAAATCATAAAGAGGAATTTTTCATGCACTAGTAAGGCAGATTACCTAGAAAAACCTTATAAGGCAAAATACTTCACTAAGATTAAGAACACTTTGCAGGACAATGTAGGGGATCCTGCAAAAGGAGTTGAGGTTGAATCTCACATTTTCCCACATGCAGAACAAATAAGATTCAGGTTAGGAACAAGTGCCTGGGCATGCTCTGTGTGTCTTGCATTCACTGAATCTATACTGATAGGAACAAAACAATCCCTTCAAACTAATTCCCATTGCTCTGTGACTACATGGGAAAAGCACTGTGAAGAACACAACCCAGCATCTGGGGTGTGCTGCAGCCTTTGTTTCACAGCTGGTTTGTGCACTCAAGAGCACAGGGACTTTTCAATACAAACCTGGGGATTTTTCACATAACACAACTCATTGGATTTAATAATTCCACATGATGCACACCAGCTCAGAACTTGGGCCATGTCATGCTGCAAGAGAGATTCCACATGTCTGTAGTGTTATAAACCACAAGTGTTGAAATAAGAGGCTGGAGACCTGAAAGCCGGAAAAAATATTGTTACAGTACACACACTGTACATAATATTGAACAATGTGTGCAGAATTACACTTACAATAAATATTTCAGGAATATTTCAAAACTAGCATATCGGTGATAATTTTATATCCACTTTTAGACAGGCTTTGTGACAAAGCTGGACTTGGCAATTTGATTGTGCTTAAATTCCTAGGGCAGCACACAAGACTAGTGCCTTCTCTGCATCCTCACATGCTTGTAGTGTGTAACACATGAAGACAATGCTTTTTTAAGGCAAACTGTAATTCAATACCACAGCCTCCCAAAAGGGGTGGTGGCCTGAGCTTTTCTGGTAAAGAGTTTTGTTTCACCCTCTTGTACCTAAAAGAGCAGCCATTTGCATCTATGGCACTTCTCTGCATAGAAAAGT
>JAOXXN010000383.1:79564-94561 GCA_026770055.1 Myrmophylax atrothorax
GCACATCAGCCTGGGCACTCTGAGGAGACTTTCAACAGAGAACTATAGATCTACACTTACCTAGCAAACAGGTTTGACAGAGCTTATACAAAGACACCCATTACACTTGAGCAAATAACTGCTAATTTGCAAATATAGTTCAAAATCTCACCCAGACTGATTGCAAATACTTCTGTCATTCATGTCACACATGTTAGTCATCACTAGGCTTCAGCATCCTGAACCCTTCTTTGCACCTATGTTTTCAACTGAGAAGTATTTGCACATACAGGGGAATTCCTGCTGCTTCCTCCACTCAAAGTTTGAGTTTCACTCAAAAATTAAGTCTTCCTCTAATTAGTTTCTATTTCTTAATTTACTTGAAGTCCAAACTACATTTGATGTTGAAGTACAAAGCCTATTGCAAATTGCAATTTTTTTTCTCTATTGGAATTTGAGGATCAAACTACTACCATTATTCTTTTACTACTAAGACTGCATAATTTCTTTTAACTTTTTAACTTTTTAAAGTATTAACATTTCTTGAAGCATTTAATTTTTTAATAATTAAAAATTAAAATTTTAACTTTTTAAGACTTTTTTAACTTTCTTAGGCTCTTTTTAACTCTTTTTAAGCTTTCTTAGGCATTGTATTTCCAAAGAAAACATCTTTTTTTCCCAGCAAAGTTTACTGTTACTACAATCTCAAGATAACTTTGACAACAGGATGAAATGAGAGTAGAGACACAAACCTCATGGCAAAAGTTAGATAACTTCAGTTATTCAGCAAAAGCAAGTTTACCTCAGGGTTGATTATTTCAATATTTATTAGTTGCAAAATAAATATACTTACAAACATTCAAAAATATCACACACATTTCTTTACTTTTAATGTCAAAATCTGGAGTTTAGCCAGAGATCTTGCTAAGAGAAGATGGATGTCTTTTGATTCAGTTTGCTGAGGATGTGAATGCAGAGGAGGAGTCAAAATGGTACAGACAAAGGGGGGAGCAGACAGCTAGGGCATCAAGGGTAACACCCTTAGTAGAAAAGAGAGTGCAAAAGCAAGACAAATGTCTAGGTCAAATAAGGTAGGACAACGTTATGGAGAGGTCTGTATATAAAGGAAAGAGCCTTGAATAATCACAAGGTGATGCATTTGAGGGCCTTGCAGCACTTTGCAGGCTGTGCCCAGCACCTCACAGAATTCAGTTTGGAGACTAAATTTTCATCATTGATAGGACACTGTAAATTAATAATGACTTTAGAATTAGGTTCCAAATGTTTGGGAATGTAGCTGGAAAGACGATAATCTGATTGTCAGATTACTGTCATTAAATAAAAGTATCTGAATGAAATGTGGAAAAGGAAAATGTAAGCTGAACATAGTGAAACGTTTCTAATGGTGAATTCTATTAGATTGTTGAAAGATTTCCCAGGGGACACAGTAGAAAAAACACTTTGAGGAACAATCATTCAGTAGTATAGAAAAGCATTAGATATCTTATTAGGTCTCCATCTTCTTTGATTTCTGTGTTACTTAATAGAGCCAGAGCGAAAGAGTAGCACTAAGAAACCACAAATATTATTTTAGGAAAAAACCTTTGTTCCAATAATGTATGACCGGTGAAAATCCATGTAAGAAAGTCTTTGGTACCTTGACAGAGGTGGAAGTACCAAAAATGCTGATGTTGGTACTTTCACAAATATATGTTCATGCAGATGTTCTAGTCCAGAACAAACTACGTGTCTGTTCTGAAAACTCCTAGTCTCATGAATTAAGAAGCTGTAGGTGATGACAAGACATAACAAGAGAGCAAGGTAATACTGCATTCTATGCAATCTAAGTATTGAACCAAAATAGAAAGCATTTGCATAAAAGTACAGTCAAATGTCTGAGAGTAAACCCCTGCATTAACTTTCTCTGTGCAAAAAACTGTTCTTACATATGAAGACTGTGAATATAAAGCCCTAATAAAACCCTGTCTGTTTCATTATTGAAGATTTTTTTTTTGTCTTGAGTACTTTCTGTGTTATTTTGAAAATTACTTTCTCACAGAATACTCTAAAAATATTTTTTAGTATTATGGTGATAATTAAAACAAATTAAAACAGTCAGTCCCATGATACAACACAGAGCAACAGAGAAGTCTTGGCTTGAAGTCCAGTACTTGGATTAATTGTCATCCCTGGATCTGCAGGTTTGTAACCACAGTCTTCAAACAGAAGAGCAAAAAGTGTAAAAAGCAACAGTGCTAAGCTTCACTTCATCACTGTCAGTGTTCTGATCTATGAAAGGAAGGTTGTGCACCTCCTTCCATCCTCCAAAAAGTCAAATCTATGGTATTGTAGGAGCAAGAAGTGGTTACACAGAATTGTTATCAATGTGTTCTTCAGTGTCAGGTTTTTATTTTTGTAACGCTCTACCTGAGAATATTGTAAGAAAGGTGAAGTAAAACTCAATTGTCCCCACACCTGCTCGTAAAGTGGCAGGAGTGTAAGCAGGGAAGGGTTATGATCAATACTGAGGCCTAAAAATCACAAACAATGCAAAGGGCCTGGTTGTTGTTCTGGCTGGAAATCTTCACAAGGGCACACTCTATTCAACCTGCACTGCCCTTCTGTAATGATGCTTACACATGTACTTCCAAAAATGCCACAAAGAAATTTTCAGGGATCTTCCCTATAGGAAGGTGAAGCTGCCTTCCCTGTGACATACTGCTTTTTGTACTACATATGAAAACTGTATTACATATTCTATATTTAATGGGACAAGTTCATCTCTTTTCTACAGTCATTGCATTCCATTTTAAGTATCTTCTCATAATTAGAAGTTTGCAGATCACATTTCAGCATCCTTCTAATTTGCTGCATTTGATTTACTATGCATTATTTTTCCCCTTATTGATGATATGTTTATATTCTGTGTAGTGCTGCTGAAAGGGGATATACAGTCACTTAAAACAGAGCCCAGACTAAATGGTTTTTTCTAACATAGTTATAATCTTATTGCTGTTATCTTCAATGAAGGTACTATTCATGATCCCAGCACAGCTCTACAATAATGGCTTCTGTAGAGCAAAATTATTACTGAAACTTGCTGTCAGGCTGTTTCTGCATACCTCTATTGTTGGAATCTTACATTTTTATTTCAAAGTATATGACTATAAAATACATTTTTATTTTTAAGAAGAAATTACTAATCCCTATTCCTATAGCAAAATAAAAGGCCAGAAACTGAGCCAGAGCAGTTGAAAGAAGGTAAATTACATATTCTAGTGCAGCATCTGTTGTGTCTCTCTATCCCTCACCATGTGAATGATAATGTTTAAGAATATCTTTCTTTTGAGAAAAATTACGTAGTAACCTAAAAGGTTTTTGGCTTATACTGAGGCTGAGTTGGCCTCTGTGGATAACCATGTCTCTGAAACTCTTCTTGATCCTTTTGACACTGACAAAACACTGCTTCTCAACATTCTAAACAAAATGGAATTAAATATTTTGGTCAAGAAAGCGTAGTGAATGCAGGTAATACATGATGAACAGATTTTTTCTTCTTTTTTAATTTTAAAGACATTTTACTTCACTTTGGTTTTGGGATTTTTTTTTCCTGCAACAGTTTAAAAAAGCATAAATTAAATATTATAGCATCACATCAAAACACGGGTGCAATACTAAGCCTGAGCTGGACCTTGAGAGTCATATTGGTTCATCTCATGATTGTGATTTCTGGTCATCCACATTTTGTATTTGACTGTCTGCTGGGTCAGAGGTCTGAAATCATGAGCAGACACTTTTATTCCTTTTTATTTCATTTTCTTATGTAGCACACAATGCAGATAAACCAATTTTTTTTTAAAAAAAGAGTTTACTTCTCAGTAAATGAGAAACATATACTAACAAAAATAATGTTTCTTGGGTCTTAATATGAGACCAGTTTATTGTGAGAGATGACTTCAGAATTTAAGTCTAATTAAGAAAGAGTAAGAAATGACATCCTAAAACCAGTGATGAAATGTCAACAGTGTCCAATCAGTGTGCATAATTGTGCATAAGCAGACCTGATTAATGAAGCTTGGATATAGATATATATTTTTATTGAAACTGGACTGAAAGGAGCTCAAATTATTTAGTCCATCTTCAAATTCTCCATATGCTATAGTTTCAGAATGCATATGCACACATCTGAGTGGTCTTGAATAGTTTTATACTGTGCAGGGCTGGAAATTTTTCGTGTCTTTTACTGCTTCTATGATGTCTAAACATACATAAAATGCACTGTAATTCTGGTCTTGTGATCCTTGTCACCATGGGAAAATGTCTTTAAATAAAGATTCCAGTAATATACAGGTTTAACCATTCATATAAAAAAGAGCAGGATTTTCCCATATTTATTCCAGGTTGTTTATTAAAGGCACTAAACCAATTTGGAATATTTGGCTGTTGTGACAGATAACCCTATAACCTCACAGCAAGAGTGATTCAGACACAGAGATACTTCACTAACTTAATAGAAAGGTCATCTGACAATACTTGAATGAGAAGGGTAGGAGGGTCAAAAGGTGTGTGGAAGAAAGAGGCAGAAGAGCTTCATTGAGTCTTGAGGAGAGAACAAAATATGTATTGGAAGACCAAAAGAATAAAGCCATATGAAAATCAGATGGAAAATAAACAAGAATAGCAAAAGAAAATACATGCAAAAGACTTGCATCAGTCTTCCTCTCTTTCAAAAGAGAGTGGATTAAATTTTGCAGAAAAGGACTACAGATGTACAGCTGACATCATATTTTACAGAGGAAGGGGGTTTATACTTTTACAGTACTGCTTCAGATAAAAAGAAAGCTTCAGTTTAAAGTTCCAGTGGAATATTTGAACTAGCAAATAACCATATTAAAGAAAGAACTACCTTGAAGTAACTTAAGAAAGCCTTGTTTCAATCATATTTGCTGAGGTTTAAAACTCTATAGCCCTGTGAGTGAGCAGTAAGGTCTGCGACCTCTACCTGGAGAGGGTGGTGGCCCCACCTCCCTAGACAGACGTCTTCAGCAGGCTCAAAAAAAGAGGTGAGAGGGCTCCTGCTCTTGGTGTTGGTGTTTTTTTCCCCAAAAAGACAGCGGGGATGCCTGCTGTCTGCTAATGCTCAGAAGATGTAGCCTCTGCCTTCGGGGGAGTGTCTTGAGTTGGTCAGACAACCTTTAAGTGAGTAACGCTTTGGTGACTGGGGTGCTTACACATTTGGGCTTAGTGCTTTAGTCTCCCTCCTTCTCTCTCCCTTCTCTTCGGGTTCCTGCTATTCGGTCACTCCTGTTAATAAAGATACTTTTTTCGTGAAGTCTCTATGGTGCTCAGCCTCACTTTTCCAGCAACTGTAGAACCCACTCTGTTACAAACTGAAAGACCATATTGGTTTATGAACTATATATTAATACAATTTCTCTCAGAATTAATTTTGTCTGGTTTTGGGGTTTTTTTCATGTAAAACCTTTAATCACAATCCTAACAAATTTTTAACCATTGTTGTACCAGATGCAATTTTCATCAGGTTCAGTGGGAATTATGTATCCAATGGAAAAAGGAATTGAAGTTGATATCCTTAGTCAGATCACCCTGACTCTCTGGCTGGCCAGCATTATTTTAACAGAAGAGAAAACACTTATAAAGAGAAATGGTCCATGGTGAAGCCACTAGTCCAGAGGAATAGTTTTATTATTTATTAATGTTGGTTGTTTATCTGTACACAGTTGACTTCTCATATACACAACTGTGGCTACTCAAGTTGTCATACCATACCTAGTACTTTGAAAGTGACTGCTATACATCAATTATGTAGCTTAATTTAAGAAATAATATTTCCTCTCATCTGGTTTAAAATATTCCTTTCAGTTTTGATCATTATTTCATTGATTTAATGTGGTCTGCCTTACTTTCCATGGCAGCAGTTATTAAATAACTTCTATGACTGTTTCACTTTTGCAACCTTACACAGGTATTTGAAAAAGTGTGCTTAAAGGAGTAGTGAAAATCCTAACAGCAGAGAAATGGGACACGAGGCACTGCTTTAGAGTTTCTATATCAGTAGATTACTTTAAGGCATTAACGGATAGGCAGAACTGGCGGCTTTTATGTGTAAGGAAATATAATCATGAAGCCAGAAATAGTCCACTGAAATTCTGAATTATAAGGAGTGTGAATTACAATTCATTCAGAGACAATCTGTAACTACAGCAAAATTTTCATATCAGAAAAAATACAAAACTATCTCCAGTTGGAACTAGAACCAATTACATGAAAAATTAAGCTGTATAATTGATACATAAATAGTACAATATATTTTCATAGCTCACAAACAGGACTTGGGTCCTTGTTTATGAGACATATTAAGGTGGCCATATGCATTTCAGTAAACACCACTCATTTTAGTCCCTAGTAGATCAATATTCAATAAATATATTGTGTTTTCCTCATTTTCTTTGCTCAAGATTATTCATTCCATAATCTAGAATCCTAAAAACTATGTCTCCAAAACACTTCTGAATTTCTACTAGATTTAAACTATCATTCTGTAACTCTGGTTTGTTGCCAGTTGGGTCAGTTGCCATTTTTACCTACCAGAGCACTTTTCGGGTGCTTCCCTTACGTTTGCAACCCATTGGAAGCCTTATGACCATAATAGTGACACCCTCCCCTATGGGAGAGTTTAGTTATTTCAAAATATGCAATACATTTCTATTTGGGGACTTTTAAATCTCCATTCTTATTTTGCCTCTGGATTGCTATATGTATCAAAATGTTTTTCTTCTTGTTTTCAGGATTGTTTCATACTTTTCAAGAGTGCTGGTGGCACTTTTTTTGAGCTTTTTTTCTGTAAAATATTGTGCTCAGTTGAAAGATTTGGCTCCTTTCTGCACCCCCCAAAAAAAAAAAAGATTCCCAGTTAATCTAACTGAAAAAAAAAAACAAAACCAAAACAAAAACAGGCCTAGGAGGGAACAGAATGTGCCTAAGTCACTGTGTCCTTCTCTTGCCCTCTGTATTATACCCTGCATACTTTTTTAATGGAAACATTCATGGCTGTGTTCGCTGTGTTTTGTTCTCTGACATAATTTTGCTCAATGGCATAGACTGTGTATACATCTATATCTATATATTTTTTTACTCAAAGACATAGCTATATTAAGTGGAAAAGACATCTTGCCAAATCACCTGTCTTATTGATGAATTAATTAAGGCTTGTGCAATGTTGTGAATAGGTCATGATGTAAATGTGCCAAGTATTTTATTTTGCCCATTCCTGTAGCTCTAAACACAGTTATTTTGGTTTCTTCTGGAGGCTGCATGTACCCTTACAAAGTCGATGTGATTCCCTCACTATATTTTGAGGGAATCAGAAAGATGCTCCTCTGTGGTTTAGGTTTTTATATATTATGCCCATGAATGTCACAGCCTCTGCGTGCCTAAGGCCACATCTGTCAAAGGCAAACCATTTTTAACAAAGCATACTTGCAAATATACTACAGGAGTGAGCCTGTACAAGATCTCTGTGAGAAGGAATAAACTGCCATTCCTGAGCTGGAAAAAAAAGTAAATACTTTTTTATATCCCTCTATTACCTCAGATTCAAAAGCATATTATTTTAGTGTTTGCATTTATATAAGAATTAAAACCCACTAACTTATAGGAACATGCAAATTAAGTAGGCATATAATACATCACGTAAAGGCTGAATTTTTTATCTTTAAGAGAAAACCTAAGTGCCTGAACATGTAACATTTACAAGCAGAAATAAATCTTATGTGAATATAACCCTATAAGCTTTTGCTTACACTGCTGTAAATCTAAAGTAACTCCTCTGACCTTAATAGTTTAACTCAAGATGTACCCCTTGTTCAGAGGAGATTAGAATTTAGCCTTTCAACCTCAATTAAACTCCATGCACAAAAAATATCATACCATGAAAGTCAGAATAGCTGAATCAGGTCCTCCACATAAAACACCATCACTAGGGAAATATTTAGACAGTTATTTTCAGAGGAATGTTTAGATCTATGATTGGGCTTAGTTAAATCAGTGGCAGTCCTAATTATTTACCAGAGGTGTTTCTGAGGAGAATACTGAATTTAGAGTAACTCCAGGAGTTCCCTTCTCAGAGTTTGTTTAGTTACGGGAAAGAAAAATGGAAGTCTTCTTTTGATCTACACTATAACTTTTACCCCAACAACATTCCCCTAGTTTTTGAAACACATATTGAAGAACAGAACCAGATTAGAGGCAGTGCTCTGTCTTTGAGGCCTTCCTCAGACTGAAGAAATAGAAAAATATTAGTTGTCAGCTTATGGGCTGAAGAAGACTCAACAGTCAAAACATTGCCTTTAACTTGGCTTCTATTTTTATGTATTATTTGGTATCAACTTTTCTTTCATTTTCCAGCTTTCATACCACTACTGCACTATCAGTTCTTCTCCTCATCCTATTTTTATGAGACAGAAGGTTCTTTCTTTCAGGGAAATCTCACGGTCGTCCCAGCCAGGTAACTGATTTTTAGCAGAACCTCCTACTAGAATCAGTGGGAAATTCTAATTGGAGATCAATATCACAATCTGACTAAAAAAGGGTGAAAAAGTCTTTGGAAAAATCAAGAAAGAAATGACACTGATGCACAAGTGGAAGTTTTGTATGAAGTCCTTAAAGTAGAACACTGAAACATATGCATTGTCTTTGGTTTTTGACTACTTTACAGCTACATAGAGAAAAGCAATCAGATTATAAGTGGATTGAGAAACAGACAGAAAAATCCAAACTCATAATCAATTATCCACGCTGAGATTTTTGCCACATTCCTTTCAATACATTTCATGTTTAGTAAAGAAAGAATGCAATTGTCAAGAAATATTCCCTTTTTATTATTTTAGATGTATAATTTGCACTCCTGAGTGTTCATATATATTTCTCATTTCAAACAACTGTTACTCTACTGGCACACTGACAATATCACATTTACTGGGATTTATATTCATATGGTATGTTGTAGTATTTTTCCATTAACTATTCCAAAATACTGCCTTGTTTGAACTACTATTTTGATTTTGGTTTAAAATTACTAAATTAGATTTATATGCTGATTTTGGTACATTGTAGTTTCATTTTTAAGATAAATTTTTAAATAGATACTTATTAAATCACTGTAATGTAACTATGAACTTTTATTCTCCACATGTTGAATTAAATGCAATGGCAGAACCATCAGAATACCTGAACCACCACTTTCAAAGATTCATTTGGAAATGAATCTTTGATACAAAATATATCCAGAAGCAATAATTTTTTAAAATGTTTAGTTTACTCCTAAACTGAAGTATCTATAATTTTAAATTACTTTTATCCTTGACACTGAAAAAAAGCTTCACAAAGTGTTTTGATCCAATTGTAAAAATAATTCCCCTCCTTATTTCAGATGAGTACACTGTAGTCTTAAGTGGACACATCTATGTCAATATTTTTCACTTTATTAAGTTAATTTCTCAAAGAAGTAAGCTGGATTTATTTTGTGGTTTTGGTATTTAGTGTTTGGCTTTGGTATGGAGATTTTTGGTTTTGTTTTTGTTGTTTATTTGTTTGTTTATGTTTTAATGAGTTAAAATCACCACATTTAATAACCACAGCTATTTCAGACTAGCAACTAAAAACCTATGGGGGCTTTTTTCTTTGTATCAAAGTCCAGTGCAAGGAGAACCAAATGTTATCAATGGAGGAATGTAAACTTAAATAAGTAAACTAATGCAGAAATTGAGATCTGCACTACTGTCTGTATAGAATAACAGACAGTGATTTAGAAATCCAGGGTTGAGCTCAATTTCTGCTTATATAGATTACAAGAAAATATTGCCAAATTTGATAGTGACTGCTGTGTCTAAAATAATTTTTTAAAATAAGCAGGGCCTTGATCTTAGCTGTTCATTTGTATAGGCTGAGAACCTGCCAACTTTCTGAGCAGGGGAATCAATAGGTTTGGTTAGATTGCTCATTGTCATAGTAGAAGAAACCTTGCTTTTTATTACTCAGCCACATTTTATCTAAACTAGTCACTGGTCTTGATTTTATCTCTATTGTCTAAACTGATAAAAGTGATGTTTGAAGTGGATACATAAGTTGGGGAACTGGAAAACAATGGAAAAATAGCTCTTAGCTTTTTGTTTAACTTAGGCAAGAATACACCTACATAAAGTAAAACTTAAAGTCGTATTTCACAGATTATTTTAACAAAGATGATGTTTTCTTGGATTTAGAAGTTATGATATTATACTTAGGTTGAGCTAGCTATGTTAACTATCATGCTCAATTATGATTTTATTTTTTGGAATTTTCAACTCCTTTGATTTCTTTCTTCTATTTAAATCCATTCCTGTTTCTTGTTTCTGTGAGAAATAAGGGTAGCTTATTTTTCTAGAACACCAATGCAACTATAAAATTATTTAAGTTATAAAATTTAATAATAAAAGTCAACTTCCCATTAATCCTTCTTTTGATATTTTAAAAACTAATTGCAATATCAGGTATTTCCATATGTAAATCTTGCACCATGTTTCCTTAAAAGTCTTGCAATCCTGTTGGAGTTATTATTTTCCTTTGTATACCAGGACTGTTGCTCAGTGCACAGGTACATCCAACTCCAATGACATGTCTAGTACTTGGTTAGACAGGAGAGAAGGAATCTCACCTTCAACTCCATGACACAATATTAGACTGCAGAGGATATAATTCAACAACTATAAGACCAAATATTTTTGGATTTGGGGTTTTTTTTCCCCCTGATTGAAACACTTCAGCTAATGTGAAAGTCTTCTATAGTCCTTTTTTTCCTATCAGCTTTGTTCTTAAGCAGTTATATTCTTATGTTCTTCTCTTCTGGCCTCATTCAGCAAAGAGACAGTACTTGTCCCCAGTGAAAACAAGAATCCCTCAGTCAGAGGCAGGTTAGGACCAAATATAGCAAATATCCACTGTATCTATGCTGATATTCCACAGCTCAACATTCAGTTTTATCATCAGTGTTGCAAGAGCTTAGACATCCACACAGCGCACTGCATACTTGGGACAGAGAAAAGCCACTGCATGGCTCACTAGTAAGCTACAACACATAATATTTACACAAAAAAATCAGATACAAATCTTGATATTTAAAATACATCCAGGACCAGTTTATTGACATACAGAACCCATGTATGGCAATAATTGCAGATGCAAAGTAGAATTCTTTGGCTCTTTTCATATTACATTTAGTAAACTAAAGCTTTAGAGCATTTTCTTCTTATTCAGTGTGGTAGTTTTGACCCTGGCAAAGTGCCAAGTATTCACCTAGTCAGCAGCAGATCTCCTCTTTCCCAGAGGGGGAAGAAAAGGGAAAAAATAATGACAAAACGGCGATTTACAATAAGGCAGGTTATGTTTACACAGAAAAGAAGAAATAAAAATGAAACAAAAAAGAAGCAATATACATACACACACAAGAATAAAGCTAACAGAAAAAATATCTACCTCCTCACAAAAGCAGCAATGAAGGATCTCTGAATCTTCCTGCTTGAGGCAGCAATGTCTGTCCTCAAGGACTGCCACCATAATAAAAGAGAGAGAGCAACTCCTCTGCCTTCTTTTTCAATATCTGGTTTGGCATTATATGGTATGAAATATTCTTTTTGGTTAGTTAAAGTCAGCTGACAGCCTGTGTCTCTTTCTATATCCACCAATACAGAAACATAGGGCCTACTATGAGAAACTAAAGTTTGGCCTAACTTAACCTATCACATTCAGACAAGGATTTAGTCCAGTATAAGAATAGTTTACCTCTCCCTGTAGAGTTTACAATAAAGGGTTCAGCACCAGAAATGGAACAGGAATTATGAACTTGACTCAGTTGTAAAACAACCCCAATTTCTGCCTCCATAGGAAGGATACCAGCTAAGCTCTCTCAGAGTAATGGGAGACGTGACTATCCAGTAACAGAGCTGACTGATAGGCCACTCTGTAGGTTTTGTTCATATTCATCTCTTCTAGGTGCCTTCATCCGAAGACTGAGATTCTCTGATGGAAAGCAGAAGCCTATCCCAGCTCCACTGACGGCAGTCAAGTAAAAAGATCCCAATCATCTGTCTTCCTGATCTACACTGGTTTTGTAGAGATATATATTAAAACTTATGAAGGAACAGTTATGTTTCAACTGCAGCTTGTTCTTTCAGAAGTTTCTGATGTCCTACACAACATTTCATTGATGCAAGATTTGGGTCGGAAAAGAAATTTCCTTAAGGGCACATTGACTCCATCTTAAGATTTTACTTTATTGTTCTTTCCCCTACATTTGAGAAGGAAATTGATGTCTTTGAGCAGCTGAGTGTCTACTACAAGGTGCTGAACAGCCTCAGCTTCCATTAAAATTAAAATCAACATATCACAGAAGGCACTTAGCTTTTCGCAGCATTGTATCTTTGATGGGTCCTGAGAGAGGAAGTGAGGGAGGGAAGACAGGGATTCACCTGGCCAAAGCATGAAAGTTTCAAGCACTTCAGTTGATCTACATAACCTTTACACATCGCATGGGTTGGGTTCTTTTCCTTCCATTACGGACTTTAATTTAAAATTTTGAAGAGATAGAAAAAGAGAGAGAGAGAGAGAAAGAGAGAGAGAGAGAGAAAGAGAAAGAGAGAGAGAGAGAGAGAAAGAGAGAGAGAGAAGGAAGGAACTCTTCTAATCATGTATAAAGCATTTATAATTACTTAATTTCAGAATTTGCTTATGAAAGTGTAAAATCCTCAGCTAAGTCCATTAAAATTAAACTAAAACACATCAAAATGGGACTGACAATAAACAGTCAAACTTACAAATAAGGAATTCTCAAGCATCACCAGATTATTTCCTTCCTGAAGAAAAGTTCCTTCTGATTTTTGTTTTTTGAAGATGAATCTCCTGGGTAAATTTGTCATAAGTGTTATACTTCTACAAGCTTTGTGTGAAGACCTGCTGAATGCAGTGCTTGACCTCTGTGGCAGGGAGATTCAGCACTTGCTTGCTTTGATATTTAACCTACTGATATGTTAAAGGGTTGTCACACTTATCCTGACAACACCCTTATCCTGGACAACAGTTTCTCTTACACCAAAATATTAGGACCATGACGATGCCTAAGAATTTAATGTATTTTTGGTAGACTTTAGAACCACATAAGTTCTTCTAGGCTGTTCAAATCCTAAATTCAGTTATTAAACATCTTTCCCACAAGATTGGGTGCTTCCTCAGGCTCTCCCAAGGCCATGGTGTTTGTGAGAAGCCACCTGCAGATAACAGAAGACAAAACATAAGAGGAAGCCCTAACAGCCTCTGGAAGGTCTCTAGGGGGCAGTTCTGAAGACCTCTATGGGTGGACCCACAAGGGAAATGAGAATGATGCTAATATTTATATGCAAATTACTAGAGAAGTTATAAAAGTTATAAAAAATGTTATAAAAGTTGCTAAGGGTTTTGAAAGAATGCTGTATTACTTGCAATGTCTTTGCAAATAAAGATGGGGATTTTTTTCATCCTGATTTATAAGTCAAAATCAAAAGATCACATTTTTATATTTTAGAATACCTCATAGTACTCCATAATTTTGTATTTTATTCAGTTACTACTTGAAATTTACATGTTATGGAATATTTTAGATCATAATCAACGTACACAGATTAATTTAAAATGAGATCAGACTTCCTCCTACATCTTAACTGCTTAAGGGAGATTTGATATTATTTACTTCAATAGGTTTTCTGCCTTTGTGAAAAAGAGGAAATTATGGTTTTTGTGAAATATTGATTAAACTATATCTAATCCATCTGTAATCTGTCCCAAACTTACTGTACAGAAAGGCTTATTACTAATTTATACACACATTTTATACCTAGCTTGAAGAGAAACCGTGTGGCAAAAACACAAATCATGTCATTTGGTTAAATTTATTCAAAAAAAGGAAAAAGACATTTATTAAGTTTCAGAATTTATGAATTTGGAGCAACAGTTCCAGGACTCTACAAGCTTTGTTGCAATAATCCATTTCAATCCAAACTCATGATATATTATGTACGATTTTATCTGAAATTTTAACCCCAATCTATGAAAATTGAATTTCACAAATATGTAGTAGAATGAGTTTTCATAGCAAAATTATAATAAAACAGATTTTTTACTGTAAATCACTGTGCAGATGTGCTCAAATGCTGTATAAAGCTTTTTCTTAGTTTTGCAGTGCTTCACATTCTGATTGGCTGAGGAGCTTCTAATTTTCTTAATCACAGTTTTTTCTCTGTAAGTCTGTAAGTCTATCCTACAGATCTATTCCTGCTGTTCGGCAAAGAGTGAACCAACCAGAGAGGTGGATGTACATAATAGATGCATGGTTGTTTTTTTGACAATCTTACTTCTACCATCACCTGCCATATTTCTTGGGTTCATTCTAGAACATAAACTTTGCAACTTTATCACTTATTTAAATACTGGGAAAATTCAAGAAGGGGAAATATTATTATTGAAATTAAAGTGGAAAAAAAAAGAGAAAAGGCAAAGCAGGGCTCGCAAACTTGCAGGGAAAGAAAAAAGTACTTGATTCTATTCTCACTTTAAATCAAGGCAAATCCGAATTAATTCTATTAACCATCACTGGAGACAACCAAAGTCAATAGATCAGAGAATGTACTGTTTTCCAAAGGTTGAATTCTAACAGTGATGTCTCCACTGCAGCAAGGTTGTCCTCACTTAGTTACTCCCAAGGACAGCAAAGCTCATCCCAAGAGCAGCAGGTATGTGTTTGCTCTCTGTGTTTACTTCTAATAGAAAAATCCTTCTCTGCACTGGTCTGGGGGAAAAGTCAGCAAACAAAGAAAAAGGTCTAAGACGGGAGAAACAAGAAGTGGAATGTGGAGGAATTGAAGACATAGGTCCTGTGAAGAAGGCTATGCCCACACATTCACCATTCCTTTGTGCCATCTAATACACACCAGC
>JAOXXN010000383.1:120322-148522 GCA_026770055.1 Myrmophylax atrothorax
AAGAACAGACACATTGGTCACGTAATCAGACCAGTGGATGTTTAGGATTGAACGGAGGCAGCGCTGATGGAAGCGTTTGAGGAGCCTCAGGTGGTGGTGGTAGATGACCCATGATTCAGACCTATATAAAAGAGTAGACAGTACAACGGCTCTGTAGACACTGATCTTTGTACTTCAGGCGTTTACTGCACCAAACTCTTTTATGGAGTTTTCCAAAGGCTCTGTATGCCTTTGCTAGCCTGTTGCCTATCTCTTTGTCAATCTTACCATCTGAGGAAATGATGCATCCCAGATCAGTGAATTGCTGGACTGACTTAAACTCTGATTTGCCTATGGTGATGTGGGGATGATGGAAGAGTTCCTGAGGTGAAGGTTGGTAGAGAACTTCTGTCTTCTTCAGGCTGACTTCCTGCCCCAAAAGCTCAGCAGCCTCTGCAAAGCAGGATGTTAAGCTCAGAGGGCCTTTATTTAACATTTCTTTCCAGTTACACCCAATCTGATAAACTCTTAGTGCTAAGACAGTAAGATCATCTTTATGAGCAGGAAGTCTGTAATATCCATAATTCCCACTACCAGTAAGTTTGGCCTTTCTTTTCCCTGGCAAATTAAACAGAAAAAAGAGTTCCCTATTGGTTGCATGCATATGAAAAAAAATGGCAAATTTCTTCAATGGTATGTCTGTAACATGATGAAACTCACAGAATTTTTTGGACTAGAGTAATAAAAACAGCATTGAGTCAGGTTTTATTTTTTCTCCTCTTTTTTTATATTTAAAGTACTAAATTTAGTTCACAGTAAAAATGAAGATGAGCAGTAAAGCCTTGGCTTTGGATCATGAGAACAAAGATAAGCAGAGAAGATAAACCCCACTTCATATGGTATCACTCTGCATAACCTTTTTTCTCTGTTATAAAGAAGCATGGGAAGCACATGTACTATGTTAACATTGCCACATTTTGGTAGGGGCACTGAAGGCTCTGTAGCAATTTTCCTGTTCGAAGAACATGTCAAATTAAAAACTAAGTGTTGTGCCTTTATTTACTCAAGAAAAATGTACTTGTAGAAGGTAAGTGATGCACCTGCGCATCTTTCAGCATCCTCCAGCTGATGAAAAACAGGCAGCATCGTGACTAGCACCTTTTGAGTGGTAGGTAACACAAAGAGCCATCTGCTTGTCTTGTCACCAGACGCTCGCTTAACATTGTTCTAATCCTTCGTCTTTTCAGTGATATATTGATGAATGATGCAGGTTCACCTCTAAGGAATAACAATAATCACAGGTACAAAGCCTCTCAGTTGGTTTGCTGAACAACAAATCCAGACCACAATTTGAAGGAGATGGTCAAAATGCAGGCAAAACTGGTGGATGGTTTATCTAATTCAAACTACTCAAGACCACTTTTCAGCAAGGTCCTGACTGGTTGTGGATGGCAACTAACTTTCATTTCTCAGGAAGGTGTATATTATTACCAGTAACAACATTTTTTCCTACTCTTCAAGAACACTCATGATAAAGTTGCTGCCTTTATGTGTAGTTCTAAATTTTTTTATAACATCATGTTACACAGACAAATTAAATAATGACTTTATAATCAGTCTGACTCAACATAGTGAAAGAAATGATGCATGATTAATTAAGAAGAAACTGCGGGATCCAGCACAACTAGTGCCAAGTAACTGTTTAATGGAAAATTATTTTAATCAAAAAAGTGTTTCTTTGATTTTTAAAAGATAATTAGGTTGACTGATAAAAGTAACTGCATTTCAGCACAGGGCAGTTTGATTTAACAATTTAGTAATGCTGCTATCAAGAAAACACGTTACTATGACTTAGGAATTGGTCAACCAGTAGACGTGAAAAATTGGTGTCAAAACCCCTCAAATGAGCGATTTCCTAACATCATTATTATTGATCAATTGATGGCTCTGTTCTTTCCAATATTTTATTAAGTATTTGAAACAACATAAAACCCCCTACAGCTGGCAGCTGCAGATTAGATAATCTTTGGGCAAGAGAGAACTAATGTTAGTTATATGGGGGTCTTAGAGTGTATTCTAGTTTTGACTTGGGTCAGTTGTTTTCTACTACATTCAAATCAAATGCAAAGTCATGATCACGGGTCAATGATTGCAGCCTCCTGAAGAATGGTGCTTCTTTTGAAAAGCAATAGCCTTGTTCAGCACCTACAGGCAATTCAACAGTAATTCTCATCTTAAAACTGCTGAAAAAAAGACTAATCTGTTCTCAAATGGTAAGGGACTAGTGTGTGCAGGAAGACCATTTTGTATTTTTGTACAACTCAGAAACACTGTGTCAAAACCAGGATACACCCTCATATTCACACATTCTGAAAACCACTTTAAAACCAGAAAATTGGAAAGCACACCTGAAAACTACTTGAATGCTGAGGAAAATGAAAACCTAAGTCAGGTAAATAAACTTATATTTTTTAAAAAAAGAAGTTTTGCTTGCATGACATAAGCAGCTTTATGGGGAGAAATGTACAGAAAGGATCTTCCTTGAAGGAAGGAAAAACTGCAGATGAAAAGATTTGTCAGGGGTATTTGCATTTGTCAAGAGCTGGCTCAAGTCTTTAATCAGCAGAGGATGCCACTAGTACAACCAAAGGGAAGTGCTAAACCTTGCCATCCTGCCTCAGAGATGTACTTTGGCACAACAGTGCAGGATGATATGACAATGTACATCCCAGAAGACACAAAAAGTCAGCTGAGATAACTCAGGTTCAGTCTGGTTTTCTAACCTGAGGGAATCACTTAAACCATCTAACTTTAATTTAGAAAGCTCTTCCCTGTAGGTACTCAATAGTCACTGGAGGGAGACAGAGTCCTCTGTGAGAGCATTTAGGGACTGTTTTTAGAACGAGCCTGCTTTTTACAGCTGTACAACATGACCAGAAAGAGCGCTTTTCCTTATGCCGAAGGCAAGGTAGGGGTGATATGGTGGTTATGTGTGTACATTGCTCCTAGGCAGGTGGAGGCACCTGAAAAGTACTTATGCAGACAGTGAGGGCAACAACATATCCCCAAAGTGTTGTCCCAACTGTCCCAGGAAGCAGGGTCTCCTGGAGGAGGATAGACCAGTAGAAGGTGGAATTTCATGTGCAGTGCCTGCACAGAAGCAAAGACTGTAATTGAAAGATTACACTCTGCTCTGGAGTGCATGTCAGAATGAATGGCATGCTTGGCTATTTGGATGCCAGATCCACAACATAAATTTCTGGGACAGGAGTGTCAGACTATGAGGCTCAGTTTCATCTGACTCTGCTATTTGGGAGAGGTGATGGTGTTCTGCTGCCGGCAATGGGAGCCAAAGGCTGGCAGCATAGCAAGAACCCGGCTTTTCTTCAAACAAAACCAAGACTTAAAACTGTGTTCCTGAAAAAGCAAAAATTTCAGCTGCCAAACCATATATTCCTCTATACAGCAAGGAAAATCAAAACATATACACATTCACTGACAAAAAATCCTGTTTCCAGTGTACAGGCAGTTCATAGTTTGAGCCTGAGCCCTGACAGTACCTTGGGTGGCCTGATAACTCCTTCAGGGTCAATAACAGGACCCTGTGGAAGTACCATCCATGGCTATACCTGGTAAGCTGCATGGAAAATAAATGACCTGGCAACATCAACTCTCGTCCCACTGTACCTGAGACCCACAGTTCAGGTTCAGGTCCAACAGTGACCCACAAGGTGGTAATGAAAATTTTAAAAGATTGTGACAGTGAAAAGAAGTTACTTCTTTGGAGTTTCATTAGATTTTCTCCCTCACGATCTCTCTTTAATAAATGCTACTACTTTCTGAAATTGGACATAATGGAAAAGGAGAGTCTTGTCATCTTATTTTAGACCTTCTTCACTCTCTCTCCTTCAACTTTATTGACATATTTCAGGTGACTCAATCTTCCCAACTTGGATTTATTTTTTAGTGATACCTCTAGCCTCTTCTTCTAATATAGAAAGTTGTCAAATCCCATTGCCTCTTCCTGCACATCAGAGGACAGAAGAAAAATGCAACTTCAGTGCCTGCAATTCAAAATGGTTCTGTTCTGTGTCCCAGCTTTGCCTTGAGGAAATATTTCAGCCATATGCTCTCAGATTTGACTTACAGAGATGGCAATTCAGATGGTTAGCTGATTGTTTTATTTCATGACCTAAATTAATACAAACACGTGAACATCCTCATAGATTTTCCCTGTGGCCAGCTTTTTTTGATATGAATTGTCTGGTGTGCTATCTTAAAACTATGCCCTCACCAACACTGTGGAGGTAAAAGAACAGACACTGATGATAAACTTTCACCTGCTACTGATTTTGAACAAAGATAGAGTTCTGTATTAGGCTCATAAAGTCTTATAAACATTTATAGTTAAGTTCCATTATTGTTTATCAGAAATGATAAGCTTAGTAAATTATGGAAAATATTGACCAGATAGTGTTTAATTGCAAACCCATATATAATTATGACTTATCCTCAAAGTCTCTTCAAATACACCACAGGCTTCTCTGAAGAGAAAAGATAATGTCAACTCATAAAAAAAGAGCAGAGTTTCCATCTCTACATTCAGAGACTTAAGGTCAGGAAGAACCATTTGTATGACATAGTCAGATGTCTCTTTTTTCCAAGATGCAGAAGTTCACACAGGAAGATAACATGATGAACTATATTTTTACCAAAAGCTTGTGAGCTGAGACCAGCAGCAGCACTAGCAGTTTCTATAGCTGCTTTTCCTGATGAGAGCTGCTGTCATGTGTCCATCAAAACACAGAGCTGTTAACACAACCACACACAGAGAGAAACTGTGATTGCTTCCAGCAGCTCTAAACTTAGGGATCGTGGATCACACAAACAGTGGGTTTGTGTCACAACACTTGTTCTCATCTTCCTCACTTTGATAAGTGTAGAAGGAAAAGAGCTTCTGCTATTCACCCAGGAGCTGGGAGTAGTCACATTAAGGAGGGATGCAGGTTTAAGCTTTAAAGGGGAAGAAGCTTTAAAAATTGCTCTTAAACTGCTTGGCCACTTTTTTGTTTGTGAAACCCATGCACCAGGAGCAGACTAACAAACTAAAATACAGATCCTACTTTCAAGGGCACAGCTTGGAGTAATGGGGTCTGCGCAGCAAAACTTGTGGGTGCATAAGGGAGATGACTGGGTGCTGCCAGGCAGCCCACATTTTATTTGCCCTCAGCAATAATCAGGCAGCTCACAAGGTCATGTTGAAGGAAACATGCTCCAAAGCCTGTTGAAGGAAACTGAAGCCCTTTGATGACTTTCGTCTAGAAACACACACTGCAGATCTACCCAGGCAGTTCAAGCAGCCTCATTATAAATCTATTTAGTAACTGTTATTAAAATTTTAATCTCCCAGTATTCATAAAAAGTTACTTCAGAATTAAAGGAGGACAGAGTATCAGAATTCTACCTGTGCCTCAAATATCTGAGCACTCAAAACAAGTCGCTTTTTTCTGCTTTGTGCAGTGTGAGGACAGGGTGAGATTTTTCTACATATTGTAACCACAGAGAAGAGTTTTAGACTGTAAATTAAACCCAGTCCTGCTTAGCCCGTACTTGTATAAAAGAACATTAACCTCAGGGAAATGGTGTCTCCCAGGACTGAGGCTGAGCCAAGGTACAGCTGTGCAAAGGCTGTGTTTCTCTCCTTGGCTGACTATTTGCATATACCAGCTCAAAATTGCTAAACCTGGCATAATGAGCAAAGCACAGGAATGGGATCCTATACTCCAAAAATCAGAAGAATTTAGGGTATGAGAGCAGAGCAGGATTTTTTCTTTTTTTCAAATAAGGGACAGTCTGAGGTCACTGACTGCCAAAGAACAAGAGCAGAGAAAACTCAGATGCTTGGGAGATGGAAAGGAAGGGTCTTCCCAAAGCCTAATATCTCAGGACTCCAAAAAACTTGAGAGAAAAACTGTACAGGAGAGACAGGTGCTTCTTACTGACAAAATTATCTTCCTGAGAACACAGTAGGCTGGAGAAATCTGTTGTCATTCAGAAAGTGGGAAGAGAAAAGGTCTAGATAATGCCTGTCTCTTCAGCAGTTATTCATAAATTACTTGAAGGAGGCTGATGTTAACATTTGCAGAAAAAACTACCCAAGCTGAGCTATGTGGCCTCACCCCTGCTGCCAGCATGGCTATAGAAGTTTCTTAGAAACAGCAGTTGGTCTGTTTAGCTTTGTCAGAGGAAATGAGTGCAAATGGGCAGTGCACACTCTCACAGCTACAAAAACTTCCATGATAAGAGACTATGTTGGAGAAAAATGTCTGGAGGGTCATAATGCCTATTGAAAAATTGTCACTATTTAAAACAAGCTTTAATTGTCTTTTGTATAGCCTGATCTTTACATGGTTGGCAAACAGGTCAAATAGTTATGATGCAAATGAGTTCTTCATAGGATAAATACATTATTGTGTTCTTTCTTTCAGCTTCTGACTAGCAAAAAGTAATTTATTAGTTAGTAAGGACCCAGAGGGTGATTTTACAACTTAATACAGAACAACATTATTGGTGCAACCTAACAGACACTTTTTTGTTCAGCCACAGTGAACTAGAAGGTGAATCTTGATATCCTCAAAAAGGTGTATGATGAGAGCCTTGGCTGAGCTTTCATGTGACGCTGTCTGAATTTGTCTTATTATGAGCATACTCACTATTGTTATCAACCAAACAAGGTTTTCTTAAAAACTTAATTCCTAAACACAAGAAAAATTTAATAGCAGAATATCAGGTCTGAAGGAGGACATACCAAATGAGAGTAGGGGAGTTAACTTCCTTGTCTTTCTGTACCTTGTAATTTCATAACTGGTCTTGTGCTTCATTCCAGCAGCATTTGATGGCATCTTGCACTGTACGATCTTCAGACAATTCCTCTCAGCCTCCAGGAAACAGTCCTTCCCTCTTTCTTTTTTAGTATTTTCTGGGTAGGAGATTTCTTGTGGGTACATTATCAGTACTCCATCCCCTCTCAGCTTTCACTTATACATCACTCCAGAAAGTGCTCAGTTTGTCCCAGAGAAGGCTTTGTCTCCCTGTTTTTCCAGAGCACTTTGCCTGCCTAAAATGGTAAGAGCCATAGTAAAGCAAACTGTTGGTTTCTCACAGTTCCCCAAACAAAGCACATCATAAACTGCAAGCTAATAACACCCTCCCACCATACAAGATGTATCACCTTTGGGGTACATGATGCAGCAGCACAAGAGAGAATCCAGTGAACGAAATCATCTTATACAAGAAAGTGACTTCAGGATATAAAAAACTCAAAAAGCCTTAGAATTATAAGCAGTTAATTATAGTTTCCATGTGTCTTCCTTCAAGATCCCCATTCAGATGTTACTCAGCCTGTGAGTAAACAGTAACACATCCAAACAACAACTTGTAGACTGCCCACCAATTCTCAGCTAAAATTTTCTGATTAAAATTATTTTTCTCTATAGAAACATATAATTAATTATCTTCTCTAATATGATAGCATTCTTCCCTAAAGTCTGCTAAGTTATGTAGAAATATATAAAAAAAGAAAATTAAAAAGAAACAAACTGGTATCTTGTATGCATGTCATAATTTAAAAAAAAAGGAAGACATCATGACAAGTGAGTAGAAATACGAGATACCACTTTGCACGAGGAAATCTTAAAATAAAAATCCATACAGAAATGCTATTACATTAAAAAATGCCTCTTTTCTGTCCTCCATCATAAAATGTGTTGGAAGAAGACAAGAAATCCCTGAGTACCAACAAATAAAAAAGTGTGTTTCATAGTCAAGGCTCAGTGCCAGTTCCTGCTCTTGGGTCATAACAACTCCATGCAGTGCTACAGGCCTGGGGCAAGAGTGGCTGGAAAACTGCTTGTTGGAAAATGACCTGGAAGTGCTGGCCAACAGCTGTCTGACCATGAGCCAGTGTGTGCCCAGGTGGCCAAGAAGGCTTGGATCAGCAATAATGTCACCAGCAGGACCCGGGTAGTGACTCTTCACCTTTACTTGGCACTGGTGAGGCCACCCATCAAGTGCTGTGTTCAGTTTTGGGTCCCTCACAACCACAAAGGCATTGAGGAGCTGGAGCATGTCCAGAGAACGGCAACAGAGCTAGGGAAGGGTCTAGAGAGTAAATCACATGAGGAGCAGCTGGAGCAGCTGGGGGCCTCAGCCTGGAGAAGAGGAAGCTCAGGAGTTGAACCTTATCACTCTATAACTACCTGAAAGAAGATTATAGCCAGGAGGGTATTAGTCTCTTCTCCCAGGTAACAAGCAATAGGACAAGAAGGAATGGCCTCAAGTTGTGTCAGGGGAGCTTTGGATTGGATATAAGAAAACATTTTCTCCCCAAAAGGGTTGTTAAGCTCTGGGACAAGCTGCCCAGGGCAGTGGTGGAATCATCATCCCTGGAGGTATTTGAAAGATGTGTGGATGTGGTACTTGGGGACATGGTTTCATGGTGGACTTGGCAGTGCTGGGTTAAGGACTGAACTTAAGATTCCAGCCAGGGCACACCTAAGGCAATACAGCAGAAGGGGACTGGGGGAAGGAAGAGATTTTTCTCCTTTTCCTGTTATCCATAAGGAAGCAGAGAGAGGGACAGCTGAATGTTTTTTATGGCATTGCCTTCACTGACTACACAAGTTGCTGAAGCACCTCTCCTGTGGCTCTCCTGTGACCACAGTTCAGTTGTTTCAAAAGCTGCTGTTCATCTCAGACTTCTGAGTCAGAAAGGATTTTGTTTCCTCTGAGCCATACTGATGTAATTATGGGGGTTATTCTGTACCTTTCAGTGTCCTGAAAAATGCTTTGAATAATAAGAACCAAAAAGAGAAAATATTGGACATTTAATACATTGACTCAAGAATTTAATGGCAATATACATCTAGTGTTTAATAGGTAAGAGACTCAGAAAGGCCAGCAGTGGAAAGAAATTTCAATGAAAATCTCTGGAGGTGATTGATAGGTATCTGTTGGATGCTGGAGGAAGAAAAGACCTGCAAATTTTACCAAACCATGATACACTTGAAGGCTGTCCACATTTCATCTGAAGACATAGAGTGAGTCAGCCACAAACACTTGGAAAAATTTTCCTATGTTTTCTGAAGGCAGAACATGAACTTCCTCTGCTAAATTAAGAAGTTTGCTGATCAGTTATTTTTGTCTTGAAAACCTAGGCTCAAGCCACTCTGTTCTTCCTCTGTCCAAGGTGCTTTAACTTTTAAAAAAGGATTAGAAGTCATTGTACTGATAAGTTTCATTGCTTTATCTGCAGGTTGATCTGCAGTTCTGCAAACTACCAACCAACTGCTATTTACACTTGTGAGTGACATCCACGCAGCCATGTGAAAAGCTCAATCAGGATTAAGTTTGCCACTCTTTAAATGTAACTTCTGTTTTTTGACTACTTAAATTTAGAACAGCTGAGATTTCAAACAGATTTCAAAAAGATAGCACCCAAATGATGTTTGCAGACTGTTTGCTTTTCTTGTATGCTTTTCATTTGTCCAGCTGTCTTCTATCTGTCTTCTACCTTGGGACAAACTCTGCTTTTTCTGAAAGGATTAAATAACTTGATATATTGAATTGTTAAGTGAATAATCCAGGGATATAAACAGCAAATAAGTCAGTGCAGGAGACTGTATTTGACAAAGGCTCAGCCTCTGCGTCTTTATGCTAAGGTAATACAAGATAGATTTAAAAAAATGACTGTTACATTTATGTTTCATCTGTCATGAGCATTTCTCATTAGTTGCTAAATTACCCTCAGCAAATGTTTTCATGGTTAGACTATTAATAAACTTGACTAGTTCACATCAAAGATACAAAACCATTTGAAGAAACTTCTAAAATGTCCCAGTCTACAGGCAGAGATATTAGAGGCAGTAGAAAACATCATCTGACAGTCTTTGAGTTTGATCCATAGAAGATATCTGTGGAATTTTGCTCAGAAATTTCTGCACTTAACCCTCTAATTCTGATTAAAATACAGTATATCCTTTGTTAAACCAGTCAGCCTAGATACACAGAATGGCTAACCCAGAATATTCATTTGCATGCTGGCCTAATGGGCAGCTTGCAAAAGCAATCTTGAACTCTGACATGGAATATATGTCCTCATAATGTTGTTCTGTGAAATTTTCTGTATAGTTGGGTACTCTGACAGTGAACAAAGATTTTGTTATCTATTGTCTGTGTATATGTGTTTTATTAATTAAAGTTTGATGTTTAATTCCAGTGTATTTATACATGCAAGCAATTATTTTCATAGTGGGAGCAGTCCTGTTGCTTTACTTGCCACTTTGCAGCCAACTACAAAATGATATTTTGAGTTAAGTTCTGGTGTGTGGTTGATCAGCAGGTATGTGAAATTACAGATGTTTGCACTCATGTCACACTTTTGTTTTCACTTCCCGTCCCTATTTTTACACACTGATATTTTCTCATTCTTGTATGTGTACATTAATTCTATCAATCATTCGTCCTTAACTGTACCCATGTGTTGTAGCAATTGACTTACAGTATCTGGAATAGAAAAAGTACTGTCAGAAGTGGACTAGTGAAGAAAATGAAGAAGCTAACCCAAATGCCTTAAAACCCGAGGGTTTTAATGTTGTTTAAATGCACAAAACGGATTCCCTTGCTCTTTTTTGTGAAGTTACCCTTCTCTTTCCCCAAATCCCCTGAGATAACTATCTCACCCCTGAGGACTGTATGTGGGGGTATGGAAGGAAGTTTCAAGAATTCTTATTGGTTGTTATTTGTCCCTTTCTATTGGTTGTTAACCCTTGATTCCTATTGGCATGGAGCCAAATCTCCCTTTGCTTACTATTGGTAGTTTTGTGATCCCCGCAAAACCCTTACAAACCCTCACCCTTGACCAATAAACTCTCTCTCTTGTCCCTCTCCTGTGGTCCGTCTGTGGGTCTTTGTGGGCTACATGGTGGGGGACAGCAGGTGAGCACATCCGGGTTAGCTCCCGGACCTAGAGCCTCTCAGCTGTTGCAATGTGTCTGTAACTTTGCAGTTATTCATTTTACCTGGCTGTTGTGGAATAAACAGGTGCATGCTTACACTTAAGTCAGTTGCGTGTGCTTCATAATACTGGAAAAGCAGAGAATCACAGAATCATTTAGGTTTGAAAAGATCTCCAAGATCATTAAAGCCAATCTTTGGCCAATCACCACCTTGTCAGCTAAACCACAGTACTAAGTATCATGTCCAGTTGTTTCTTGACCACCTCTAGGGATGGTGACTCAATCACCTTCCTGGGCAACCTATTCCGAAGTTTATCAACCCTTTTCATGAAGAAATTCTTCTTCATGTCCGATTTTACTCTCCTCTTACAAAACTTGAGGTTATGTCCTCTTTCCTATCACTAGCTGTCTGGGAGAAGAGATCAATACCAACCTGTCTACAATCTCCTTTCAGGCAATTGTAGAGAGCGATAAGGTCTCCCTTTGAGTCTGCTTTTTCTTCAGGCTGAAAAACCCAGCTCCTTCAGCTGCTCCTCATATGATTTACTAGGCCATTCACCAGCTCTATTGCCCTTCTCTGGACTTGCTCCAGCTCCTCAATGTCTTATGTGAACTGAAGGGCCCAGAACTGGACACAGTCCTAGAGGTGTGGCCTCACCAGTGCTGAACACAGAGGGACAATCACTTCCCCAGTCCTGCTGGCCACACTACTACTGATCCAAGCCAGGATGCCCTTGGTCTTCTTGGCCAACTGGGCACACTGCTGGCTCATATTCTGCCAGCTGCTCACCAGGACACCCAGGTCTTTTTCTGTTGGACTCCTTTCCAGCCCAGAGCGCTGGCTGGGATTTTTGTGATCAAAGTGCCGGACTTTTCTTTCGACCTGTGGAACCTCATACCCATCATTTGCCTCAGACTATCTGTCTATCTATCTATCTATCTATCTATCTATCTATCTATCTATCTATCTATCTATCTATCTATCTATCCTGTGCAGATCCCTCTGCAGAGTTTTCCTGCTCTCCAGCAGATAAACACTCTCAGGCAATTTAGTGTGATATTTACTGAAGGTGCACTCAGTCCCCTCGTCCACTTCATCAACAAAGATATTAAACAGGACTAGCCCCAACACTGATTCCTGGGGAACACCACTAGTGACCTGCTGCTGGTTCTGGATGTAGAATCATTCACTGCCACTCTCTGGGCCCAGACGTCCAGCCAGTTCTTAACCCAGTGGAGAGTGCACCTGCCCAAGTCTTGGGCTGCAGCTTGTCCAGGAGAATGTCATGGGACACGGTGGCAAAAGCTCTGATGAAGTTCAGATATAGACGTCCATAGCCTTTCCCTCATCCACTAGGTAGGTCAGGAGGTCATGAAAAGAGATCAGGTCTGTCAGGCAGAATGTGTCTTTCCTAAACCTGCACTGGCTGGTCCTGATCCCTCAGTTGTCCTGTATGTTCTATGTGACCACACTCAAGAGAGCCTGTCCCATGACCTTCCCAGACAACAAGGTCAGCCTGACAGGACTGTAGCTCTCCAGACCTGCTTTCTGGTGTTTCTTGGAGATGTACATCACATTGTCCAACTTCATCTGGGATCTCCTCAGTTACCCAGGACTGTTGGTAAATAACAGTGGCTTGGCGAGCACTTCTGCCATCTCCCTCAGTACCCTTGGATGACTCCCACCCAGACCCACAGACTTATGAGTGTTTAAATGGCTCAGCACATCACTAACTACTTCCTACTGGATTAGAGGGGATCTATTCTGCTCCCCATCCCTGTCTACCAGCTCAAGGGTCTGGTTTCCCTGAGTAAAACTGGTCTTACTGTTAAAGACAGACAAAGAAGGCCTTAAGTACCTCAACCTTTTCCTCATCTTTGGTGACAATGTTCCCACACACATCCAACAAAAGATGGATATTTTTCTTGGCCCTTCTTTTGCTGTTGATGTATTTATAAAAACATTTTTTTAATATCTTTCAGAGCAGTGACCAGACTGAGTTCTAGTTGAGCTTTTGCCTTTCTAATTTTCTCTCTACATGACCTAACAACATCCTTTTATTCTTTTTGAGTTGCCTGACCCTTCTTCCAAAGGTCATAAACTCTTTTTTTCACAGAATTCCCATGAAAGCAAAGCTATGCTAATGACAGTTTTAGCTCTTGACAGATTATGCACGCTGAATGCTTCATGTATATTGTATTAATTTCCAACACTGTAAAATCAATATCTGTAGTCTGAAACAAAAGGGTTTGTGGGGAAAATTAGGATGGTTATATTATGTGATATCTAGACACAAGAACTGCCATATGGGATCAGATCAAAAGTCCATTTATCTCATCTTCACCCTGACAGTGGTCTGTAGGGGATTTACAAGGGGAGAACATTAATAGAAAAGGCATATGTGAATTGTTCCTTACAATATCTCTCATTTTTCAAAATAAGCCGTGGAAAATCTTCCTTTATTCTAGCTGGGAACTGTAAGTGTATCATCTTGCTTAACAAGAGAAAAGGAACTATGACCATTTAGCTTATCTAACCCCTTATGAACTTACCCAGGCTGTTTGCTTTCAGAATGCTTTATGGCCATGAGTCCCACTACTTAATTACACATAATGTGATCATTATATGCTCTTGTGAACCTGCTGTGTGCTGGTTTCTTTGTACATCCCATGCTTTCACTGTTTTTGAGAGAGAGCACATAGTATTTTCCTGCAGATCTGCTGGCTTCATTCTATTCACATAAGGATATACTCCTGTTCATTTATTTTCAAAGTTGAAAACTCCTATTTTATGTAATTTCTCCTTTTAAGCAAATTTGTCCCCAGTTCATCTTGTTCTGGATTCTTTTTGAGGTGGAGCAATATCTATCAAGGTTTCTGACTGTAAAAATGCAACTGCAAATGACGTCATAATGGTATTTTCTAGCTAACAGTTCCTTTAAAAAATGCTATCATAATGTAAAAAGGTGCAAAAAAGTGACTTGGGCCATTGCCAAGGAGAGATAAATTTACTTTGGATGACTAAGTGCCACGCCACATATATTATATTTTCACAAGCTTATCTGTGAAGGTGAAAAATGTTGCTTTGAGGCAACAGCCACTCTGCAGTTGCCTCCAAGTTTGTATCTTAAACTTTGCTGAGTTAAAGTTCATTACACATAGTCTAAATGTAAATCAGGCTTCTTTTCCCTGGATACTGACTATGAACTGAACACACTTATTCCAGCAATCTCTTCAAGCTTTCCCAGATTAACTAAGATGTGATACAGGAAATTATAACTAAAGAAAGGGATGGCTTCCCTGATAAGTGTGAAAGGAAACAAACAAATTTCAAGCACCATTCTTTTGACATAAATTCAGATATTTAGGCATAGAAAGGCAGAAATTAATGTGGTTTTTTTTAAAAAAAAAAACAACAAACCACATTAAGTTTCTTCATTTGTCATGATTTTTTTCAGTGTTTCAAAATGAAACCTGGTAAATGAACCACTTGCATTTCTACTGACCATTGCTTGTCAATGTTCTGTAGCCAGATTCGAGATTATTTTGTCACCGGATACTGTGTTTTCACTGTGAGACTGCACAACCTACCCTGAGCAACCCTCTTAAGTACAGGAAATAATAAGCTATACAATGTGCTGTCATAACAAAGTCCTGGTTTATACCAATTATGTTTATCATTCAAACATATTACCTTTAAGTTTTATCACATTTAAGTTTTTCCTGTACAGTTAAATCTTCTATTGCATCACTTCTTGTCCTCAGTCAGAGAAGTGAAACCTAATAGTGCTAATAGCTAATAGTGACCAAATACTGCCCTCCAGAAGGAGGTGATTTATTTTATAGTCTAAAAGAACTTACAGGTCAGTGTCCAGATAAACAGACAGGTACTTGAAACCGAAAATTCTGAATGAACCACAGACAGAAGGACAGAAGCACAAAGACAGAACAGGTTAGAAAGGTCAATTAGAACAGTACACTTTGTAGCTTTCAGAAGCAATGTACTCATTTCAAATTCAGCATTCACACAAGCACCCTCATTTAAGCTTTCAATATCTCTGGCAATAAAGATGATGCAGAATGGAACCAAAATATGCCACAAAATCTGCCAGAAGAGGAGGAAGAAATACCTTCAACAGTAGAACACTACTGTTAACCAAAATGCCTGCTAACAGCAGTGTTATCTAACATGTGTTTACATGGACTACAAAGAAGGCAGTATAGATTTACCTCTTGCAGGTGCTCTGAATACTTCAAGCAAAGCATCAAGTGCAGTAGATGAATAAAATAAAAATGTAGCCCTATGGCTAAGCAGTCTGAGCTTCCCAAAATCAGTTACTCTGGAGCACTAGAGTGGTTGAGATAGACCAATTAAAACCTTGCTGCAGTGGTAAACTCCCCCTGAATGAATGAAGAATAGGTCAATAGAGACATAAACAATATCTTTTTGCTGCTTATAGACTTACTGATTTGATTGTTTTAAAATCATTCCTCCTTGCTTCTCCTTGGATTCTCTCACTCCCAATATTTTACCTCTGAAAATGTAGGCATTATGTTTGAGGAAGAGTTAGGTATGAATGAGCCACTTTGCTAAGTCTGTGCTCTCCTTTGTGAGACATATGTAGCAACTGTCTCAGCAGAATTTTCCAGTTCTAGAAAGATGCTATCTTGATTTTTGCTAAAGAAAACAAAACCAAACCCCTTTTTGAGGACAGCAAACATTCTGGATGGAGAATGTTCATAGCTTAGTTATCTCAGACTGAACACTTCACAATTGGTTTTCAGGATGACGTATGTGAGTCTAAAGTGAAAAATCTTATTTAAAGAACTGGTGATCTCCTCATGTCCATTGCAACACAATTTTAAAAATTGTTTATAAAAACAATTCACAGAGTTTCAAGCAAAGTAAACAGTAGGTATATGTTTGGGGTTTTTTTTCTGGAGTAATAAATAACAGAACAAAATATATAACAGGCTCCATTTGCTAAGTAATTCGTTTTCCAATGCAGGTACAGCATTATGAGTAGTAGTCACACAGGTGATTGGTTGCAGGAGGAAGGACTCCCAGACATGAATTTTTAAAGAGTATTAAATTTCAACTTCATTTTCAGAAATATTTTGCTTACCCTTGAAAATGATGACCAAAAAGTGGCTTATGTGAGAAAAATGTGTTATGTAGTAAAACCAAAGACATTTAATCTTAGTTTAACATCTAATTCTATGCTGTGTCCAACAATGCAATACTAGAAACATTTCTCTTAAAAGAAATTGTCATGAAAAAGAACAGGCAAATAACATAGCACAGCTGTTTTCTTTCATAAACATCTTTAGAAACTAGGTCTTGCAATGTTATTTTTGAAATTGACACGTTCGCAAACCACATTAAGTTATTAACAGCTTGTCTGCCCTTGGCATGAAAAACACATCTTGTTGAAATAAAGCAATTCTTTTATTCTTAAACTCCAAAAATATAAATATGTTAGGAATGAAAAATATTTAAAAGAAAGTCCCCAGAAAAAAGTACCTAAAGTGTAATAGATTAATTCTGTCTCAGTCCCAATGCAGTTATGTTAGAGAATATAGTAATAGTATAAATCCAATGATATAAGATATTGACACAGAACATGGGGCTTTCTTTGAGGTTTTTGCATGTTTCTCTCCATGGGCAGAATTCACAGAACATGTATATCCAGGAGTTTGGATTCCCTGACAGTGACTAAGCACTTGAAAGCCAGGCATTATGTCATTTAGCTCCTCTGCTAGTGAGACAGAGACAGATTCAGATGGCTTCATTCCAAATGACACTGACTCCAGAGCAACAATGGAGTTTCTCTAAATTGGTGGGGTGAAGCAGGCCAGAAAAAGGTGCTTACCTTTCAAAGCAAGCACAAATAATGAGTAGAGGGACCTCGAGGCAGCTGCTGGTACTTAAAGTGCTGATTCTTTCATGTATTACAGTGCGAAACAGTAAAAAACTGAACACTACTTAAATTAATAAAAAAATGCACCACAGACACCGTATCACTAAGAAAGCCAGTAACTTTACTGATTTGTCTGCAAAATACAAATTATACCTTATTTCCAGCAGGAGAATCTTTTGAAATTTTCCCATTTTTGTTCACTACAGACAGCTGAATTAAGTCCCTTGAGATACACAGATGTGGTTTAACTTAGTTATAACATCTTGTCATCTAGTGGCGACAAAGTCCAGCTTATGCCGCTGTGAGCCTCTACTTTAATATTTGTTGCAAATGCTTGTATGCTCCCATTTACAAGCTATTTTGTTATCACCATTGTTTTATGGAAGCAAATCCCCATGAAAGAGAAGAAAAAAAGGAAAAAAAAGTTACAACAAACCATCTGAAGCAATCCAAGTGTAATGCCTGTGGTAACCAGGTCTGATTTTAGTTAATCCACAAAAGACTCTGGTACTGCATTTTTATTTTATTTATTTTTTTATTTTTTTTTAATGTCTTACTTAACTGACCTTTTTGGAATCAAACTGAGGTATGGATCAGTCTGAGGTATGAGAAGGGAAGGTAGAAATGCAACACCTGATTATGAAAATAATCAAATGGATACTTTTGATGCAGAAAGTCTGTGGCTCAAAGCTTGGATTGCTCCACATCTTTGGTTAAAATATATTAACAAAAGCCTTTTATTACATCTACAGTCTGAAGCATTCCAACAGACACCAATGTTCCATCAGTCCTTCAAGAGACCTGTAGTGGCAGGAAATTAATGCCATATAACTGACGACATCACAGCAGATGGCACAAACAGGAACAGATGAAGTATGCCATGTTTAGGCAACAGCCTTTATTGAGGTTTCAAGTGGCTTTTAAAAAATTACAAAGCATTTACCTTCAAGGAGAAGAAAGAAGGAAAACAAAACAGCTGTTAGACTGATAGATAAAAGAGGGTATATAGGATAACACATATGATACAAAAGGGTTGACATCCTTGAAAACAGCCTATAAGTTCTTCTATTCTTATGCTAGCTTTACCTGAAAAAGAGCTGAGGAAAACACATAGTTTTTATATTATTCATTAAAAATTGCTAAATTCCTCTTCTGGGAAAAATATAAGCCATTTCTGTTATAAAACACAACTTTTGAAAGACACTGAAATGACAAAAGCTTTTACTGCGAATGGCTCAATGCATACAATATACATGTTGTGCAGATAGGTTATATCATATAATTGTCACCAGCAATTAAACACTAACTGACAACACCTTTTAATAGGGGTTAGCTTAGCTATAACAATACTTGCAGATGTCTAGAATGCCACTTCAGGTGTTTGAACTTACAATTAAGAATGTTGCCTAAAACATTATATAGCATGGGTTAAGGTAAAGTAAATGTTAATACTCTTTCAGGGCTCTGCCCCAAACTCCTTAAATACAAAGGAATCACACAATAAACCCAAATTAGCTTTGCAAATACAATAAATGGTAAGGTACAGATAAAGGAACAAGAAAGGTAGACAGTTTTAGTTTACAGAAAGTGACTTCACAATCAAAGTTGTGCTTCTTTTCATTAGATCAGTTTGCAAATATGCATTATCCCCCACAATTTTGCCAGTATAAGTTAGTTGCCCTCTGCAGCAGGAACAAGAGGGCTGACTGGCATTGATTTTCACGTGATTCTGTTCTACTTGTGTTTATATAAAAATCACTGTCAGAGTTAATATAAATTGCCCAGGCAATACTTTTCACGCTACTTTCTGCTTAGTTACTTGCAGTAATATATTACACTGCATCTTCATTAAATATGATATCTTTCGTTTTTTTTCATGCTTTGCTGAGGCAAATCGCAAGGTAAACTATTAATATGGCTATTCTTCATATATCAATAGACCAAATCCCCTTCCCCACTGACAAGTTTCTACTACAATACCGATAAAGTTGTACTTTTTTCTTGAAATGACAAGGTACATTTGTGATATATTTGCATATTTTTGACACACCAAAGTTTAAAATCCTCAAAATATGAGTATAGATTCATTTAAAGGTGAAGAAAGTGGTTTCAAAAACAGGTTTTTTGTGTTTTAAAATTAATTATGGGCCCCATTTGACTTTTAAATTTTTTTGCATTTTTTTCCTTTTGTGTTTTTTTCTCTTTTTGTTTTTTTTTTTCTACATGCGTATCTTTGTTTACCCTGCAGTTTGCTCCACGAGATAAGATGGACGCATTAGTAGCACAGTATTCTGCTTAAGGAGTTTCCGGATTATACACTAACCCCTGCACGGCTGAGAGTGCCTGTAAGGCAGGCTTCTGTAAAGTCATGATAAGTGAAGAACCTATATCCTAATGCACACTGTAGTCTGATCATCATTCTCTGCTACAGAGAGGTACACTCTGTCATTGAGCAGTGCACAGCAACTGCACATACAGATGGGAAAAATGAGAGTGGACTTCCCTTAATAAAATATTTTCTGTTGACACTTTGCTGTCGCAGCTATATCCTTCATCATAGTGTCAATGTCTGTAGGCGAGACCTGGAAGGACTCTTGGAAAAAAGGAGAAATATTACAGTTTTACTATGGCACTAATATTTTGCTTTAACACTTTACCCCTCCAACAGAAAGATTAAACTGAAACACTTGAATATACTTTTCTTTCTTCTTTTTTTTTTTTTTTTTTCCCCTAATAAACAAGAGGGACAAAGAGGGACTTAAAGAAAATGACACATTCCCTCTGGTCAAGCTATCTTAGTCAAAGGAACAATATGAGGCTGGACAAAATGTGGATGCCATATGCTGAAGCAAGTCCTGCTCCGGTGTGTAAACGCACAGGCATCGTTGCTCAACAACGTGCCCACTGTGAGATGACGTGACTGCGGAGGTCCACGAGAACCAAGGACCTGATGACCAACACTGGCTGTGTAAGATCAGTCAACTCCTAGTGATCCTTTAATTGACAATCTCTCTAAGAGTTTATGTCTGTGAGAGAGGGGAGTAATCTTTAAAATAGGCACGTTTGTGCTGATCCCTCCCTTTGCCTCTCCCTGCTGCTTCGGCACATATTTACCTGCACTCACGTAGCTGACAGCCGTTCAAGCTGCACATCCAGTTCTGACAGGCAGAATACCAGCTTCATCAATGAGAAAGGGCCTAGTTACGCCACTTTATCATTTAACCCATGGAAAACTACAAGATACGCAGGACGTTAGAGTAATAGAAGGGCCCTTAACTTGTTACAATGCACAAAACAGCATGAAAGAACTAATCAGTATATACAATGGATCGCAGTTCACCCAACTGATTGTAAAATGCTGTATTAAAATGATTTAAGTTGTTACACTGTGGGTAAAGTCTAACTGTTTACAGATCAGTCTTACAACAGCTGACTTTGATCTGTAAAATGTACACCCAGAAAAAGAAAACTGAAAGAAAATAGTTAAATGTGCAACTGCACAAATATAATTCCCCACTATTAAGATAACAAAAACTTTTGCTATTACCATAATTATTATATATATTAGAAAGCTATACACAAGCATGTTAATTTCACAGATTTTTTTTAAAAGATTCTTAATATTTTATATAATTAGAAATACACATTTCAAAAACAAAACTTCTGCAAAGAGAAAACAGTTATCTTGGTTAGCAAAGCATGGAGTTCCTCAAGACAGGGTAGTGCTTTCTATACAAAAAGTCCTTTTTTGCTTGTTTCTTCAGGACTGTTTAAAAGATTAGCAAAGCTATCAGGGAAAAAAGAACACATTTTGGCTTAAGGAAACTACAAAAGCCACAAATGCTTTGCAAACTCTGTCTTACTTTTTAATATGAAAATAAGCAAAATGTAATGTACATATTTTTATACTTTTTTTATTTAATAAGTGATGCAGACCCAGATTTTTTAAATTAAATATGTCAGCCCTCGAACTAAACATTTTTACAAGTATGGTCCTCTTTAAATGTTTTGATCCTTCTTATCTGAGTGCCATACTCTAACAATATGCCTGCTTGTTTGTGAGCTTTTTTGGTATGTTAGGTGACCCCCTCTCCTTCTAGCATCAATTCATGGCCACCCAACTGCTGGGTCTGTCAAAACATCTGTACATTTTCTATATGTTGCATAACAGCTGCTTTCTCTCTCAGTAAAGATCTGCCATTTCTGGCAAATGTTTTCCTTTTGTCTATTTACATGTAAATAACGTTGAACCTGCAACATGACACTATCTATTGTAACATACATTTTGCAAGGGAGCACAACAGTGAAAAGAAGTTAGCCTTAAAATCTAGTTTGTACAAGTGTTCTGTTGTACAACTCAAGTGCTAAGCTTATCTCAGCATTTCTGTTTATCCTTATACTGCATCACTGAGGCAATTTAAAAGTACTTTTACAAAACAGAGTACCTGACTTTTTTTTTCCACACACGGCACATATAATGCATATCGACCCCTCCCCCCTCCCCCCATTAAGGTATAGCACGCACACACTGCAAGAAAAAAAATCAACTAATAGGTAATAATGTTATCATGTTGCCCATCCTTCAGAGAGCCGCATGCGCTTGACAGAGGGGCTTTCCCTTTCGTCCGGCGAAGGTCTGGTGAGTCCAATGGGGGAGTGGAATTCATTCCGGTGATCTTCTCGGTCACTTCCATCATAGGAACTGCTACAGCTGCTCAAACTGTCAACAGGAGATCTCCCCGCCTCATGGCGCGTGTGCTGTGGGTATCTCGATGGTGTGGTGGTACGGTCTCTAGGAGGAGAAACAGGTTCTGACTTGATGTTGAGGCTTTGAGTAGAAGGCAGGGAGAGATTTGTACTCTGAGATAAATGAGTGCTAGTGCAAGCTCTGTAGGAGGAAAGGAAACCCAGTTACAGACGGAGGAGGCATGGAGCCCCCAGATATGCACAAACACTCACACAAAACACCAGTGTAAAGGCTCGCACAGGACCAGTGCATGCAGAGAGCACAGGGACTGTTGTCTGAGCAGAATTCACAAATTCCAGGAGATGAAAGCACCAGAACAGATGTGGTAGGCTTAAGTGGGGCATGTCCTCAGTCTGGAAGGAGGTCTTGCCTTCAATCTCTCTCCCTTTTTTTAAAGTCAACTGTCACCACAAATTTGGTGAGACGAGCCTTTGCACTGTTGGAACCACCTGCAGGTTTCTGTGTAACTAATGCTTTTGTGTGTGTGTATGCACCGGCTGAGACAGAGGAGGCATGGACTATCTGATGGGATTAATTTGATTCATTTGAACATACCCAACTGTTTTTATGGCTGTTCATTCTGACATGTGACTTCAGGTGCAAAACAGAAACAAAAAAAAAATTCTGGCCTGGTACTTTTTGTATATTTACCTTTCAGAATAGAGTTGGACTTACTGGACTTAGGACTGATATGGATAAAATAGAACAAGTAGGCAAGGGTTGAGATATGTTTTTATTGTTTAAATCTATGAATCCATAATTCAGTGCAAAATACTTTTGCATAAACTCCCAAAGAGAATCTGAAAAGTAGTGGAAGATATCAGAGGATTATACTGTTAGCCTGTAGAAGAGCCAAGCTCAGAGGATACTACTAGGAGACTCTTGAGCTGAAACTTTTTACTTTTTAAAAGGCAAGTTGTACAATTATTCTAAGCTTTTTTTGAGGGCAGGTAATGGCAGATAAAAGATGAAACAGACAGGGAGGAGAGTGAATACTGAGAACATGCTTTATCTCCATGGAAGAAAGGAGCTCACTTGCATCTGCATAATATTTTGCACAAAAGCACCACCTCCTGGCAAAACCTGACTTTGTTATCAAAATAGAGTTCTTGACATGCAGTTCCCATTATGCTCCACTTCAGAGACCATTTGCTAGGCTGAAGTTAGTGTCTAAACCCAGACACACAGATTCAAGGCTTCTACTAATGAGTATTTATTTATACAGGGGGAGGAAGGCAGTAGGGGAAAACAGAGCACATGGCTTCAGAGGATTTTAAACTTAAAGGGGTATGCTTTTAATGAAAGAAGACACAAAATTGGGATTTGGAAGCAATTTTTAAGCATGTAGAAGACACAGTTAAGTTTAGATGAGGTCTTTTCGTTTACTGAAATACTCTGCTTTTCCTGATATCAACTGAGAACCAAGTTTACTTAACATTTGTTACTACCTTGATGAAAGACAAAATGGATTTTTTTTTCTTCTGACAGATTTTAAATACAACTATATGGCTTCAATATTGAATGATGTCAGCTGCTTTTATCAGGGATTACAACAGTGTTTAATAATTAATGGCTTGTTAGAAAACAAAGAAAATAGGATGGTCTACCTCCAATTGCTTTTATCTACCCTTCATTCCTATACAGATGATAGTGCCAAATCTGCAACAAGACCTTTCATGAGTTACAGAATTCAAGAGCAATACTACTCACAATAAAAAATGGAGCCTTTTTTTTCAAAGAATACATTTTCTTTGCTTTTGCTTTTCTAGATATTAAATAAAAACACATAAGAAATTGTAAATATAAGACTTTGCCATTCCAATTTAGTTGAATATTTGACTCTTCCTGAAAACTTGTTAAAAAAAATCCAAGAATCAATTATAAATTTATGACTTTTTTTTTTTCCTGTTTTGTGGGGTTTCTTGTTTGTTTGCTTGGGGGTGTTGTTTTTGTTTTTTGCTTTTCATTTCCAGTGACTTTATTTTTCAGTTGCTTAGGAGATCCTAGGACTTCACCTGAGTAAACAAGCTGTCAGTTTAGCATGTATGATTAGATTCCATATGATTTTAGATGCCAAGTTCATAGCTAACCCTGAAAGTCCCATAATAAAGAATGGTGCAGCTTGGGGATTTGATTTAGAAGTGTTTGATTTGAGCAAATGACATGTCACTGCAAAGCTGGGGATAACTAAAAACCCAATGCTAGATAAAAATAACCATATTCAGTCAAATTTGTTCACATGGAACATACTTGCATTCTACTGTGTGACAGCCCCCAGAGGAACAAATCTAGAAGGATAAGCTGAATTTTCAATGAAACAGAGCTGGTATTGCTGTAATGTAATGTTGTCTTTTTAACTGTTTCAGAAGTGAGTATAAAAATGCATTTCTATAGACTTTTCTACAGATTTCTTGTGATTCATTGGGAGGGTTGCTTAAATACCTGGTATACAAATTGGAGACAGTTTTATGAATGCTTCCAGTTGATTTGCATTTTGGATGCTTTTTCCTTTTTTCTTTTTTGGTAAATTTTAGAAAGTTTAAGAAGTCATTTTGTGAAGTGGGAACTGAATTTTTGAGGTTTAAAACAATACAAATAAATTATAGCAATTATCTTCATTCTCTCTTTTTTAATATAAACCTTTTCTGCTGAAATTATTTCTGAATTTGAATATCTATTTATTAGACTGTAATTTACATTATTTCATTAAAATATTCTGAAATATTTTTCTGAGAATCTCATCTAAGTTAAAATGTTCACCTACAAGTGAAACCTGCTGTTACATATACATGTGAATGGTGAAATAATACATACTGAGGTGCAGTCTTTAGACTCATATTCTAAACAAATGATTGACCTTTATTTAGAATAGAAGGTGTATTATAAAAAATGAGAATTCTGCCAGCTACAAATTATTTAATTTTCTGTATATGTGTGTGAGTGTAGAAACAGCTATTTGCACTTACAGCTATCAGTGAGTATTTTACACTGTTGCTCTATATAATTACGTGACTTTAGCCCAAGCGTGGCCTGTTTCTATCATTTAAAACCTACAAGAAGTTCCGTGGAAAACAAACAAATTTTGAATACTCCACTGAAACTCTACTGAGAAAATAAAGGAAATTACCTCAAAGGTTTGTGTATAATTATGTGCACTTAGTAGGTGCCGGGCAGTCAACACATGTTGATGTCATCACCTTTTTCCACATATTGTATGAAAATACTTCATTTTATGGGAACAATGAAGAACATTAATGTTTTAATTTGGCACAGCAGTTCCTGTTGAGATCTGTGTAGTGAAAATGTCATGTTATTTAGATTATGATGACCACATGGAGAAATGATTGTTCCTATCTATGTTTCACATGGAACAGTTACACAGCTTTGCTGTGTGAGAGATGGGGAACAAGACAGGGTGCCATGAGCTTGAGAGGGGTTTGGGTCCTCACTGATGCCAGTGAGATAATTTCTTTGTGTGTCTCCACCTATTCAAATCTCCAAGTGGTGTTGAAGCTCAGCATGCACAGGTAGAAGTGCAGGTCTGAGTAGGTGATGAGTGAGAACATGAATATTCACTAGGGTAGGTTTTCCCAGACGGAGAAAGCGGTCTGTTGAAGGAAGAGACAGCCTAACATACCTTTTATTTTATGACTGCATTTGCCTCTCTAAGTTAGCTTACTTCCTTACTTCATTTAAGTTTTCCCCATAAATATAAGTAAAGAAACATTGAAAATTCACTGCAAAAATTAGTTACACAACTTTAGTTACATGCTAATTTGTAGCTAGGTGAGGAGAGGATGTTTTTGACTTGCTAGCAATGCAACCTTCCTCCCTTCTGTTTTTCATTTAGATAGGTGGGGGGGGTTGTTGTTTTGTTTCGTTGTGTTGTTTTGTTTGTTTGTTTGTTTTGGTTATTTTCTGGTTTTTTTTGTCAAAATAAAAGCAGAATAAGAATTTCTGTGTCAAGACATTTTGATTCCTCTCACACATTAAGATTTATGCTTTTTAGAAGGACATTTCTCAACAAATAATAACGTGAAACTGAATCATTCAAACATCTTATTTCCAGTAGCGGAGTAAGAATAAAAGGCTCAATCTGGAATATATAAGGGTTTTTTTCAAAACAAGGAGATCGGCAGAACTGATACAAATTCATTAAACATGATGTCACTACATCTAAATTTTTAAGTAAAAATGGTTCAGTGAAGGATATTTATCTCTATCTAGCTATGGTTATTATCTAACCAAAGTAATCATTGTTAAGTAGTAATGTTGCTATTTAAGGGTGACAGAACAAGTAAACAGTACACGTGAATTCGGAAAGCTTTTTGTTTAGGAGGGTAGAAGTTTGGAGAAATTTCTCTGATATAAAAAATCTATCTATACTGAAGTTTCTTCAGATGAAGTATCATTTCTATGGTTGCATTCATATTTTAGGAAAGCCAAAATTTCACCTGTGGATGTTACTTTAAGAAGGAAAGATTGCCCTTTAGGCTGGGAAATATGGATGCAAGGGAACATATTCCATATGATGGATTCGTGCTTAAAAAATTTAGATCATTTATTATAAAGTTTGGAATATACTTCTCTTCCGGTTTTCAGCTATTAATTTCTGTCAGACTCTTTGATGCATCTTAAATAAACAGTAACCCTTTTTGTAAGACACATTGAAGCAATATTCAGGGCAAATCCCAAAGTCTGTGAGGGAGTGATTTTCAGCAGAAGTTGTGTGCATTTTTATCCAGATGTAGACCCAGTTAAAAGACCATGAAAATACCATTTTGCATTTTAACATAGAAAGTTGAAATATTTAACTTACTTTAATGTCTCTGCCATATAAAAATAAGCTCTACATTGTTGTGCTGTTCACTGGGCTTGGTAAAAGGGCAAGAGTTGCACAGACAGGGAAAATTAACTACTCCCTTGTCCTCAAGTACTTGCCCTCAAGTAAACTGGCACTATTATGGCTGCTAATTGCAGAGTCAACATGAATTAAGGACTAGGTTGCAGAGATCTTCTCCAATTACCTTAAAGATGGTTCTGAAAATGCAGCTGAAATTGTGGGTGACTTATCTGGAGGAAGCTAATAGATTTAACCCTATCCTATTCTATTACTAACCAGATTTTTCTGTTATGCATTGAGGAAGCAGAGTTGGTTTTTGCCTTTAGACTTTGGAGAAAAACAAAACCTGAATGAGAACTAGAATGTCTTTTCCACAGTCACTTGTATTCTCTTAACAGCTTACTGTGAATAACAAAGTTCTCACAATTGCCAAATCTGTTTAATATAGGACCTAACTCAGCACAGGGAGTTGTCAAACAAAACCTTTCTAGATGTATTTTCTTCAATATATGAGGATGACTGTAATTTTGTTAGATTTTTCAAATCTTCTTGCAAATTCTCTCTCAGGTTGGTAGGGACTGAGTATGTTCTATATAATTTCAAGTTTTTCAAATAATCCAAAAGTTTGCACAGGTGCCACTGTTTGTAGAACTCAGTGGCTAAAATAAAGGTTTATAGTTTTTCTGCAGAGACAGAAGGCTTCTCCAAAATTGTCAGTGAATCAGCTTTCATAGCTGAATTAATTTACAAATCACTGAAAGAGTAATAATAAAAGTAGCAACTCAGAATGTATTCCACAAACACCGCCATTAGACATTGACATTCTGTGATACGAATTAGAAACAGACCACAATGTGTGACATATCTGAAAAGGCATGTAGTTAGTTTAGGATTTAATGTATCCTTTTTTTGGTTAACCAAATAGCCTTATTACATTCTTTGGTATGACACTGAAAACAATCAGCCTATTGTAAGTTTATACATTGATACCTAGCATGTGAGCTCTCAATTTATTTGAGAATTTATATTTTCAGTTGAACAGTTAGTCTGAATGCTGCCCCAGAAACAGTGCAACCCCAAAAAGAAAATAAAAATGTAGGAGAAAGATATTAAGACTACTTTTTTCCTAGCGCAGCAACTATTTCATGTTTTTTACATTAGTATTTGTATATACTTATTTACACAGAAATGAGGTTTAAAAATTTGTTTCCCTTGAAACATTTTTATAGCTGTCCTTAAAACAGCCAGATTGTCTGTACATAGTAAAGACATTAAAATGAGTTACAAAAAACAGTCAGATAAATTAGAAGGAGAATTTTGAAGTTTAGGCAACATTAATAGTAATAAATGGTTCTACATTATGGCAACTGTCTTGAAAAAAATGTATCTGAATTAAATTACCCCTCATAAACGCACTGCAGCTGTTTTCAGCTTCTATTTTTATAATTACAACTTTTAAAATTTAAACATGTCTACCCGTACCTTAGGCTCTGTGTGCCACTCTGGTGTATGCCTATGATCTGAAACAATAGAAACTGCAGATATTGGGATTTTTGAAAAAAACCTGTTCATTTCAATAAGCCAAGAGGTTGCATGTTCACGAATGTGTTAGGTGATCTCCCTCTGTGAATTTTCACACTTCTAAAGACCCTGAGATAATCAAGCAGTGCGTTTCTGCAAAACTTAGAAAAACGT
>JAOXXN010000383.1:152811-163386 GCA_026770055.1 Myrmophylax atrothorax
ACTTAAATTTATCATCAAGATAGTTTGTAGATTAAGCTCACTTTTAATGTTAAATCACTCACAAAAGATTTACTTTACTAAATGACTTTTGGAAGGGAACTACAAGACATGCCCATGAAACCTTCCCAGTTCAAGCTTCCAGCAAAATATCTTGCCTAAATTTCACTAATCCTGTCAGGGAACACTGATATTTCATGCTCCTTTTTCTCTTTATCTATCTATTCACTGCCTCTTATCATTATAAAATTTGGTGCTCAGAGTGATAGAGTTCAAATTAATTTATTTGCAGTTAATATGCCATCTGCTGAGAATCTGTGTGGTTAAATATTTAAGAAAAACATAATAGGTTAGGAATACTCAGAGTTAAATTCAGCCTTTATAAGAAATCCAGGAAAGGCTCTGTCAGCTACTAGGAAAGAGACTGCAGAAGTTTAGACTGTGCAGACATAGTTCCTATTTTTCAACCAACAGAAAAAAGGAAGGAAGTAAATATGACTTCAAAAAAGCAATCAAAGAAGCTCAGCCTACATCCTCAGCTCCTTGTCAAGCATTAAGGTTATACAGAAAGACCAAACAAGCAAGAATTGAATTGCTTGATCCAGCCTTGAAATTCCCAAGAAACGCTTATCTGAAGGAGATAAAAAAAAGCTTTGAAAATGAATTTACCACCGATGGCATGGTATTCTTGCTGCCAGGTGGAATAAGCACACGGAGATCTGGTTTACGGTTGTTCATTCCCAAATTCATCGGAGGTGGAGATTTGGCTTGCATATTTTTGTTCAAGTTTCCAGGTGAGACCAGCAGACCTGGTGAGTTGCGGGGGTTGCCATATCCATTTCCTGTTTAGGCATAAAAAGAGGAAAAAAAAAAGAAGAGGAAAAAAAAGGAGATAGAAGTTTGATAAACTCTGCTGTATTTCTTAAGCCTCAGCATTAAAAATGTGAAATAAAATCTCATGGTAAATACCTATGCTATGTATTTTTTTAGGAAAATATAACACATGCCATATTTGGAAGAACTGGTCTTCAAATGCTTTGTCTCATGGCTGCTGACATCTCAGCAATGTACTGAAATTAACGTGATTAAATGACTCAGTTTACAGCACTGTGGTATATAACACAATATATGTGCCTTCATAGCAGGCAACATCTGACATTTGCCTTACAAGAGAATCAGGAAAGTCAGACAATTTAAGGGCTTAAAAATGTCAAAGCTATTTCATGTTTTCTTGACAACTACAGAGGATCCTGCCTTTCCTGACTCAGCCCTTTGCAGGTCATGATTTTTTTTTTGCTTTTAAATAAAGGATGAGTACAACAAGGCTGTAATTTCCAGAAAAGGCAGGGCAGGACTAGGAGGATTTGTAAATGATTTTGACTCTCTTTCACTGCACTTTTTGGACCTGATTCTGTCAACAATAAAGTCAATGGAAGCAAGATCATAACTTTATTTGGAAAATACCACCATATCTTTCATCTTCATCTCTCTGCTGCAGGCCCCAGGAACAATTCTGACAAGCGAATGCTTCATTGCCTTTTTCAGAAAAGGGTTTCCTTCTCTCACCACATAGTACTGACAAGTGTATAACCATAAGGTTACTAACCTTCTATTACTCTAAAAATGGGACCCTCCTATTCCATCTGCCTGATTTCACCTCTTACCCACACAAAGTCTGGGGAAAAAGATGACTTTTTAGTCTAACCTTGAAATTCTGTTTGCACAGTCTCAAGAGAGGTACAGAAAAGGCCCAGTCATAGAGAGGGAATAGCAAGAAAACTAGTACAGAAAGAGAAAACTTTCATGGATAAGTACCAAGGAAAAATGTACTATGGAAGACTTTCTGTTCTGTGCTTGGCTTTTGTTTCTGAGCTACGACACACCACCTAGAACTCATGTGAGAAGTTGAGCTAGTGAGACTGTCAGAGCCCTGTGGGTCAGAAAACCTGGACCTTCAAATTTCCTTTGCAGTCCCAAAGCCAGTGAAAAACACAGTATCTCACCTCCTCCCTCCCCCCTGTGAAATAGGGTTTACAGCCCTAAATCTATAAATGGATTATGAAACTAAATTTGATAATGTCTATGAGGTGGGCATAAAAATGACAGTACATGAGAGTGATTTGCTTTTCTGGTTAGGATAATGAAGTGCATCGAAGCATGACTAAGAATAAATCATGTTTTTAATCCTTGAGCACATCAGTTAATTGTATTTATCATATCAGCAAATGCACAGAAATAAAATCTGTCAGAGGCTGTTAAATACAAAAACACCATTTCAGGCTCTGGAAGACCCTGAACAGTGAACACTAGGCTTAGAACACAGGAAAATTATCAAAACTTGTTTGATTTCTGTATTTGTGAGGTACCGTCAGTAACTGGTCTGGCCTGGCTTGTTTATTGTCATGTTTTTTTATTATGATCTCCCAAGCATTTGTAAAAACCCAAAAACTTAAAAGTACTCAGATCACTTCAGGTATTTTGTATTAAAATATTTTTCATAGGTAATACTGTTATTTCTTTACTATCTTACAGTTAGCAAGATAAAATATTAATGAAAATAAGTGTATTTTAAACTTATCAAGCTAAACCAGTAGAATGCTGTCAAGAATTTCCCATTTTGTGTCAGCAATTTTTTTAAAGAAAAAATGCTCTCACTGTATTTGCTATGGATTTGCAGTGGATGCAATGGATTTGCTACCTATTATGTTCTATTTAATGCTATGGTTACTAGAGGCAGTTAAATTAGGAGGGACATTATTTTCTGCTAGAAATCACAGTGCCTTTGAAAACTTCATCTTTTACAAACTGAAACGTAATGCATGCAGAAGTGATCAACAGAAGGAACTGAAGCAAAAGTAGAGTTTCTCTGGTGTTGCTTTCAAACAGGATATATTTTAGCAGCAGGACATAAAACTGCCTGCAAAATCTGTTGTATGACAAGGATTTGTTCAGCGAGTGACAATGAAAGTCTTTGAAGCAGATATATAGCAAACCAGAATGTGCTCTACTCTATATGTTTGTTTCTAACTGATTTTTGAAGAATAAAACCCCTTACAAGAAAGAAGTCCAATTTTTTATATAAGATTCGCATAACATAATTCACTATTAAACATTAAGAGAAAGAATGCTGATATATAAAGCTTAACTCTTCAGAACTTTTAATTTGATCTTTATATTATTCAGCTACTGATGTTATATAGTTTGAAGAGTGATTCTTATATTTATATTTTAAAAACATCAAATGATTTTTAAGAACTATTGCGATCTTCTCTTTACCAGGAGATTTCTGCTGTTCATGGCATATTATGCCAGCTAGCATTTTGGAGCCATGTAATAACCATTCCTTGTTCCACCAAATTGTTATTCTTTTGGTATAATGAGGATTCAGGAATGTGGGACTGTGGACCTTAAACCAATGATACAGAAACCCATCATTTGGAAATCAATGATGAATGCATGCATGTGGTTTACAGCTAAGAAGAGTCTGCATTTAAACCAGCCCTTTAAACTGTATCCTTTTAACTCAAGAGGGCTGTGGCCTGCTCTGAGGCAGCTGTCCCACCTTCAGATAAGTTCACCAAAGAGAATGGCCTCATTTACATTCAGAGGAAAAAAAAATTGTTTAAGACTTCTAATGTACAAATTAAACCTTCCCCATGCTATACTTTAAAATTACACTCGGACTGGACAATTATCAATTTAGATGTGACTGTGTGCAGAACACCACATTCCACTATCCACTTGAAAGCACAAAAATTATATGTCGTGTATGAATGGATTTCCTGATTATAGATTATAAGAAAATGAAAACCAGATGGATTTTAGAGCAAGTCGGCTTTACATTTTTATTTGGTTAAAAGCCATATTTTTGTTGGAATAGAACATTTTTAAACAGTAGGAATATATTGTGTAGTCCATAATGAAAATAAAACAATGGATGCAAGAGTTTTAAAGGGCCTATGTTAGAATTTGTAAATTTACATAATTTTCAATTCCATAAGTATTCTGAGAAAATTATTTTTCCTTGTGTTTTTGTTTACTGACTTGGAATAAAAATATTTTACACAGAAAAGAGCTTATTTCCAGACAGAGCTAACGGAGCACCACGTGTCAAGAAATGCAGTTCCAGACTTTGCATTTGGACTAATTGCAGAATATAAGAACAACTGCCTTTCTGAGCACAGAATGCTGTTCTTAGGCATGCTCCCACATTCTGCATTTAAGCATAAGTGCCATTGATTTTAGAAGGAATTCCATGTAAGTACATGATTAATATGATTAGTACATGATTAATCCCTGCAATATCACTTTTTAAAAACATCCAGAAAATTTATTTTTATGCACCAGGAGTTATTCAACCAAGAAGAACTATTAAAAAAGGTCCATGTAGTCATGGAAAACTAAAATTTTACCTGTGTTACAAATTCATGTAATACTATCTTAAATGGTCACTTCCAAAATTTTAAGAATTTAAGGATACCAGAAGGGCACACGTTTATTCAGGGCAGGACAGAGAGCAAAGTTTACTTCTCTCCCTTCATTCCCCATTAGTAACACCTGTACCTTTTAAAGAGTTTTGGTCATTGGTTTACAGAGGTCGCAAAGTGGCTGCAATTCTTGGCATATTCAGAGTTTGGGTAATACTTCTGCTGTAGTAATAAGTTTCTAGAGCAATATAAGACTAAGCTGTCTCTCTCTGTACTGAGCATATAAACCAAAAAACTTTCCACGTATTAAGGCACCACAAATGAGGAAAGAACAATTTTTTTTTCATATATCTCAACGTTCTTGAACATCATTGTGATAATTCAAAGTCTCTAAGTGTTGAAAAATTGGAAAATTTTTATATTTTGATTTCTTGAACTTTTCAAACTGTTATGTTCCTAGATTTATTCTTTTTTGTTGTTGTTAATTTGTGATTTCAAAGTTGCTAAAAATATACTGAATGAAAAATCCTCTATTTCTTCCAAGGTGAATATGTACATGCAATTTCAAGGAGGATTTCTGCTTCTTACTGGCTTATGTTAAATGCGTATCCCATATATATGACATTTTGACCACCAAGCCTCTTGAAAAAAATGTTACATGTAGAATTAGTCTATATAAACATGAGAGAAAACTATGCTATATATTAACTCCACTTCCAAATATGTGTATAGACAAAAGAATCAATGCAGTAGTAGAAATCTTGCTAAATTTACACCCGGTTTTGCACTCTTCACTCAGTTAATTTTTCCACCTTCTGGACGAATGCTAATTGTTCCAAACAGTAACTAAAAGGCAGTGAAACATTTTATTTTCCCTCCTACATCACACACCATTTTTTTTCCCCCAGTTCATACACATTGTTGAATAGGTTAAGGCTTACCACCAAAAATAAACAGATACCAACAACAAAGCACTAAGCTGTATTCATGTTCCCCTAAAAATAATTTTAACAAGAGGTAATTGCAGGTTCTTACTCACATGTCACATGCTAGTCACTTCACAGCACACAACCTTTACCAACTCTAAGTGGGAAAATAAAACCAATCTGCACCTATCTTAACCCAGAAAAAAGGAAATTTTACATTAAAGTAGCTACTCATTCCCACAACACTGAACTAATGGGCCTTCTTTACTGAGTTATGGGGAGCCAACTCAGAAAGATGTGGTACGTAAAACATAATGACTTTGTGTGAAAGAATTCTCAGGCCTCCTGTGAAGTATCAGCTGCTTTTCAGGATGAAACAGAATGACAGTCTGGAAAACACATAGGCATTTGGAAGAATGGGAGAAGAATGAGGACAAAACTATCTCAACAAGTCTTTGTTAATTTTAGAACTAACCATTTAGGAACAATGTAAATACGAAGGCAGAGATTTCTAAGCTGTCTCTCTCTGACTCATCCATTCTTGCCATGCAGGTTACATAACTTTCCACGGGAACTGCTTGCTCTTTAGAGTCTAAAGAGATGTAAAGGGCTGTAACGGCATTACTGTCATCCTGTGTGGGGAAAAAAATCAGTATTTGGAAACAACTAAAATACTCCCAATATTGTAGGCAATTTAGATGTACATGCCACCTGCACTGGGACTGCACAAAGCTAAAGGTCAAATTGCACATTCCATTTAATTATTCTGGGTGAGTTCTCATTTTGAAAATCTGACAAATCTCCAGTGCTTCCACTGCAGCTGAGGTAAAGGGTCTATTCCAATTTTCCAAGGAAAACTCTGTCTATGATCTCCTTATATATGTAGTATATTATGAAGAAAGTTACTTCTCTGTTCCGTGGCCCATATTATTCAGTTTTGTTTTGTCCTTTTGCTGGCTAAAGTACTTAGGCACAGATGCTGCATATTGAGACAGCATGTGTCTTACTGCTGATTGTTGTGTTTAGTGCCATTAATAGTCCTCTAACCAATCCAATGGTTTGCTTCACCAGATGCCCATCCATAGGCTGACATCCTGCTCCATTCCCATCCCCATGGGTGTGTTTGATGCCTGGGCTGCCCTCTTACTGGCCCTACTCCCTGGCTGGGGCAGCGGGATGGGTCCTGGCTGTGAAGTTCAGCTCTGCACCCCCAGGAACCTCTGCTGTTCCAGGCCTTCATCAGCTCCCTGACCCCAGCATGTCCTGGTGGCAAGTTCCTCTTGTCAGAATTAAATCCCAACTCTCATTATAAAATATTCATTTGAGTACTGCCAACTACCTTAGTAAACTGTATATATGGATGAGGTAGTCAAAATTATTTCTGATCTATGGGGGAGTGCATATAAAACCTGGAACATCCTTACAATCTGCTGCATGCAATCTACTGAATATTTGCTGGTGCACAAAACTATTGCTGGAAAGGGGCACACTTATCCCACCCTGCATCTGCTGGGCTCAGTTTTCCTTCTGGACAGAGATGAGGCTTCTCAGGCAGAGGCTGAAAGTAAATAAGTGACTCTTTGGCCACTTTACAATGCAAAACACTGCAAAATACATTTCTGAAAATCTAAGAATATGCCATGAATCTAGGAGGCTACAAATTGGAGATTATTTTTCAGCTGAATGAAGAAACAGATGAGTTTATTTATATATAGGATGAAAGACCATGAGAACATAAACCTGACTTGTGCATCACAGACCATTACACCTCATGCAAACATGTTAATGCTGAGTCAAATGCATGGCAAGCTAACCTGATCACCAACACCGCAGTTATGTTTTATTGCTATAATAAGAGCTGTATTTAAATGTTTCTAAATTAGTTCTTGTACTAAGTATTCTCCCACTTTAGTAGTTCACACCTTAATAAAATAAATGTAAAGGTGGCACCTGACTGTCTCGAATTAGCCTGTGGCTACCCACACAAGGAACTGTGAGAAACCCTTCAAAACATTTCTCATTGCAATTAGTCTTCCCAAGTGGCAGGAAGATATTTCAGTATTTCCATGGAGTCCCTCCTTGAAGCCTTTGGAATAGTGGTGTATTCATAGGCAGTGAAGGTCTTGGCAAATAATATACTGAGAGAAGGGGGAATGCTCTTTCTTCTTCAAAGATGATTATCCTTATTCCTCCTTTTTTTTCTTTTTTTTTTTTCATTTGGCTCAGCTAGAGCAATAGATAATTCAAGTCCAGGTACTGTTTGTGGTTTTGGTTTTTTTTTAAATCTTGCAGTACAGTTACTATTGTCAGTATGCTTAAATATAATGTCCAGTCGTGCCATCAGATATCATAGCACTATTTGCTTTCATAATTCTTTAATTTCCACCTCATCTCAGGAATCTCAGATCATACAGCTTTCATTTAGAAACACTACCTTTCCTACATCTTTACTTCTGATTGTATTGATTCATTTATTTCCACTTTCACAGCACTATTTTGTTCTAACACCATTATTTATCAACAGCTATGCTCATCTCAGAACCCATATCTTTTGTATTATCTTGTTTGGCCTGAAGCTTCACCTAATCAGCACAGAAACTAAATTGTAATTATTGAGAAAAATCACTTAGAGCAATTACACAGTTGTCTTCAGTTTTGTGCTTTATAAATATTACATCTGTAGTTTAAACATGCGGACTCTGCACAGTGAGCAAAAAGAATATACTCTCGTGTTTCAGTTTTGTAAGGCCCCCCAAAAATTTTAAGGATCAGAGTCATTTACAGGTGTCTTACCAGGGTAAACCAGCTACCTTGCCCCTGCCATGGGCATTGTATCTGCTGCCATGAGGAGCTGACACAATGTCACGCCCCAGATCCTGTGCGGTGCTCTCTCCTCATTCACTGCTCACATCTGCAAATGATAGTCCATGCTCTGCACAAAGAATGCACTGGTCTTCCACGCTAAGGTTTAGTCAAGTAGGAGAAGTCAATGCCAAATATTGAGGGTGGTTTTCCATAGTCATCTGAAACTGAGGTTGCATCACAGCTTTTCCAACAATCTTACAGTTATCGTCATAAGCCGGGTCTCTTACAATGTGCACAATTCATATCTGGCTTTTCACTGTCTAGGATAACCCCCACTCCAAAATATGTTGTCAGTACTTAGCTGCCCACTTGTAAGTGTGCTAGCTGAAAAGATGTTCCCTTCTAGTTCAGTTTATGCAAAAAATAAACATTTATTTTTAACATGAATTGTTCCAGCATTAAAATAATTGAAAAATACCAGAATATGATTTATATCAGAAAGGAACCTATATTGCTGAAATATACAGTATTTGCTGAAGATGTATAAGAGAAAAAGACAAGCCTGCGAAGCGTAGAGAAGTTGTCTCCTCTGACTGCCTGCAAGAGGCTTTGACAAACCATATAGAATCACAGAATTTTTTTAGACTGTAAGGGATCTTAAGGATCATCTAGTTCCAAACCCCCTGATATGGGCAGGGACACCATTCACTAGACTTTGCTCAAAACCCCATCCAACATCACCTTGAACACTTACAGGGATTGGGGATCCAGAGATTCTCTGAGCAACCTGTGCCAGAGCCTGACCACACTCACAGCCAAGAATTTCTTCCTAATATGTAATCTAAATCTGTCCTCTTTCAGGTTAAAGCCATAACCCACTTGTCAATCATCTACTTTGAACAAGTTATTTGCTGATATAATTTCCTTTTGGGGCTTTTTGAAATCAATTATTATTTTGAGGAAACTGCTTTTTCAGTGAAAAATATTTGAAGATGAGAATAATCCCAACTATAAACAGAAGACCTTATTTGAAAACGTATTTTTTTGCTTCCCCAAGGACATTTTAGAAATACTTGTTAACATTTTTTTAGAACAGATATGCAGGCAAAAGTAAGTGGTTTGCACACATATAATACTACTTAGGTTTGGTTTGAAATTTAAACAGATGCAAAGAAAAGACCAGTAACTAACCCAGTCCTCTGGCTTTTATTACATGAAAGACTGCTCCAACAGTTAACAAAGGAAAAATCAGCTCATAAAAGATTTAGAAAACAAATAGAATTTATGGACTCAGTATCTTAATTGGGGAGTCACATTAGAAGTTAAAAAACAGGGGTCATGTTAACTTAATACTGTCAGAAACTTCCATGTGTGGCTGCAGTCACAGTTTCGAGAGGTTAAAAGCATTTCTTGCTTTCTTTCTCACAGCAAAGTCATTACTGCATTCCACATCCAGAAGGCATCAACTATCCCTTTTGGGGTTCAAGACAGGCATGAAATTCAGATGTTTGCTAATTTGCAATGCCTTCTTCTATTTTCTGAAATTGAACAAGAATATGGATTGCAGTGTGCAACAGAAGACAGTGTGGTGCCTTAGTGAGCAAGAATGCACAGACAGTAAAAACAGTGAAATCCCTGTCTCATTTAAGGAAAATATAAAATTCCCACAGACTTCACTAGGAAAAGGATTTTATCTAAATAAACCAAATTAATCTTGAGGAACATTTGAAACTTCTTGTCATAAAGGAAGTCAATCATGCTTGTCATTAAAATCCCACTTACAAAGAATGAGTTGGTATGACTCACTTAATTGTTCATTACGTGTGAACTTAGGGCTTTCTCCCTTTCAATCCTTTCAAGCTGTCTTTTTATAAATACAAATATTGAGACACTGTTGATGAGAACAATGAAGAGACAGAGAATAACTAAATAAATTACTGAATCAACACTTACAAAACTGGTGGAAACATTGGAAAGGCCAAATTTTTACAGATTTTCACTGATGCCTTCTGAGAATGAGCTTGTGTGGATATCTTTGGTAAGAGGTCACATGAGTTAGCTGAAGATACCTGCATCCAACCCTTGCATATGACACCCGCTGTAAGAATTTTTTTTCTTTACATTAGCAGCAGCATCTGTCCTTTCAGACTTATTATCAAAACTTCACTGATGTGATTGTGATTCTGACATGTATGAAAAGAGCCTCAATATGATGTATAAACAGGTGCTTAGGGCAGAAATGGTAGGTAAATTTGAAAAAGCCTGTGTTGGCTGCCTACATAGGTACAAAATTCAGGTACTGTTGGCTAGACTATTTCCTTTATACTATGTATTAGACCTGTTGAGCAAGTTTGATAGTTTTTCCTGCTTTATCAAAACCTTCTACCTGTAGGTACCTCTACTAAAACATTGAGAAAAAG
>JAOXXN010000383.1:170474-187351 GCA_026770055.1 Myrmophylax atrothorax
CCCTTCTTGTTTAAAACAAACCTCTGCTTTACCCAGCTTAATTTTCTTTTTCTTTCATCTGTGAAGTCATAATTGCTCACTTGTGATACCTTAATCTAGTGTCATAGATGACTGCAAGATCAAAGGTACATTATTATGATGACTTCATGGCATGGAGAAAAATTGGAAGGGGTGGAATACAAAAGGGAAGGCTTTAATTTCAGTTTATGTTGCTTTAGCAACCAGTATGATCCCAAATCACATTAAATACACCAACACAGTAACACAGTAAATTGCTTTTTTTAAAGTTTCTATCTTAGCTTGGAGTGGTTTATAAGAAACAAAGTTCTACTTAGAGAGAGCTAACAAATACAAGAACTTTAGATACACACCAGTTCTTGTGCTCTTTGTTTTCGGTATTTTTTCTTCTTAGGTGGGGACATGTGTTTAGTGATGCCATTTCAATATACTTAAAGGCAGGATAATGTCCTGAGCCATTTCCATTTGCAAGAATCCCTTTTGAAAATGAAGCACACTGACAGAGGGTGTGAGGAGATGCAGTATTTAATTCTCATTATGCTCTGAGAAAGCCCAACTCAGGTTTCCCTGGTTGGTGTGTGAGTTTGTCAGCTGGGATTTTCTTAGGTAGTGGTTGTATAAAAGTTAGAACTACATTAGAAATCTGTATTTAATTTACTTGTTTTTAAAGTAATTCGTTTCTTGCCTTTTTGATCAGAAAACCTTTTTCAGAATTACCTGACAGAATTTTAAATATTTAATACATAAATGCAAATTAAGTGCCCCTCAATTGACCATTTATAAAGCTTACAAGCTTCAAGTGACTAAACACATTCAAAAATTCTTTAAAGTAGGCTTGTAACATATTCTGGGGGAGGAAATCAGAGGTTTTAATGTTGTTATTGACAGCTGAGAGTACTGGCAAGTCTTCAAGGACCTAGAGAAGAGCTGGACACACCATTTGCTTGTAAGGCAACAGAGGCACCCTGACCCTGTACCACCCACACATCTCTTTGGTTGAACTGTTAGCTGTAACCTGTGTATTACAGGACTAACGACCAAATTACAGTTATCTATTAAGGTTGGCTGTGTGGTGTTTTTTTTTCCTTTTGTTTTTAGGTTGGGGTTTTTTTAAGCTCTCCCCTTTCTAGAAGCAGACAAAATTTTGCTCTAAATATAGAGGAATCATTTTGCTTAAACACTGAACCACTAAGCAAGATTTTAGTTCAGGGTAGGATGAGAAGGATGCATTACACAAATGCCTTGGGAATTATTTCAAGGCATTAATTTAGCTCTGATAGCCTCTATGTAGCCTGCTGGCACTCTCCCCAGCCTGGGGCTGCATGTTGGAACTTGCTTCCCTCTGCTGAGAAGCTGAAGTGCTCTCCAAGGGCTGTATTTTCCATAGAGATGATTGGTTTATGTAGAGGTGGGAAAGGAAGGTAAGGTGTTTTGAGAATCCACATGTTCTACATCAGATGTAACAATCTACATGTAAATTGCAACCTCACCACAGAGTCTAGGTTCCTTGGAAATAGGTTCATACAGAATAATCTGAAGGACTTTATCAGCTGAAGTTGATGTTTTGAAGGAAGACATTCCTTTTACTGACCACAAAAGGACCCTAAAGGTTCCTAAATCCTATGTAAGTCAGAGGCATGTGACTGCTCCTGGAGTGCTGCTGCCACTGCTTACTGCCTCCTCAAAAGATTTTAGCCAGTGAATTCATATGAGGATGTGAACAGCTCCTCATGCCTTAGCTCCACCTCCACCCTGATGTGAGACATGAATAAGCCAACACAGAGTTTCTTGTTCTTGCAGTGTTCAGGACTGTGATGGAACTCTATCTGCCTGGTGGCTTTGAACCCATGAAACTGCTTGCTTGAGTCAGTTTCACTGTCACCCACTGGAGAGCACTTTGCACAACATCTTCACTGGTGACATGAGATCTGTGAAATCTGCCCTCTGAGCCCTGGTAGAGACTATTATTGCCTCTATTTTCTGAACATCTTCATCTTATCCAAGTTTCTGTTGAGTTATCTAAGCTAAAACACTAATAACAAATGGAAACCTAAAATCTTGCCAGACCCCAATAACTTGTCTGCTTTCATCATTATACTCTTTCTTCCATGTACAAACCAAACACTTCAAGAGTCAGATTCTTCTTTTTCTACAGCACAAAAGAACTCCAGTCTTGGTTGCTCTTGGGGCTGCCAGTCATGCTAGTCATGTGAGCAGTTATTTAGTTTTTATTTTGTCATTTTATTTTTTTTAAACAAGTTGAATTAGTTCCCTAATTTTAGTAGTAATGGTTTCATTTTTACCTACTGTCTGGATCTACTTACATCCATTTACACAGCACTTCATAGGCAATTTTACTCTTTGCTTTGCAGCCCAATACATACTATATTTGGAATATAGTAGTTTTTACTTCTTCTCCTCTGCAGTCGAAAGAGAGACAGAGAAGTTTGGCTGGATAAACACCAGTATTAAACAGTAAGCCTCCAGCAACACTTCGCTCTGTTTGTCCAAATTTATTACAGTCCTTCACCAAGAATTGCAACCTCCTGCAGATTCCCTAGTCATTCCTGGTAGTAAGTCACGGGGCATATCGATTCCAGCTAGGCTTGATGGACATTAAACTTCTGAAGCACTTGTGTAATACCTATATTAGTGGGAACTAGTGAGGAACTGAGGCCATCTGAGGCCACAGAACAGTCCATGTCCATACCATTAAGCTTTCTCAACCTCAAAAAAATCATGTCTACATATAAACTGACAATTGGAAATTGTTCTTGGCCTGGGCTAACAACGAAACAGAGCTACAAAATTGTCTGAGAGAATGTTATTTGGCCAGTGCCAAAAGCATGCCAAGGACAGTTCAAAGAATTCGGATCAGAGATAAGTACCTCCCATTGCCTCAGTATGTTCTTTGCCATTTGTGAATTTTCTGAAATAAGCAAAGGCTGACTATAATGTGTGTGCAATTTGCTACATTTTGCCTTTCTTTCCCTGCTCCCTCTGTCTTTTCTCCTTTGGACGCAACCACCAAACTGGGCAGATGGTTCACTGGAGACAACACTACACTGTGTTAGATGTGCACTCCACAAGCTGTGGTATGTGGTTCAAAGCAAAGTGCTGGACACTCAAACCCCTGGGAAATTAAGGGACCAAATATTTTGTGTTAAGTATCGGTTTTATTCCTTCCATGTTCAACGTTGCCTTCATTTATTTAGAGACAGAGATACTTATAGCTCCCTTCTAGTGAACTATTTCTGTCTCCTCTGCTTTCATCACTCTTATGAAAACTACAAATAAATGTCTAATTATTATCAGATGTTTTAGAACAATATAAATACTTATCCCCAGAAAATTATCTGAGGAAACATTATTGGCCTTAGCTGTTAGGAGCAAAAGCCAATGTTGTTTTCATTTGGCAGCAGCTTTACTATGTTACAAGACCAGGCACAAGCAATGCATTGTTTTATATATTTTGTAAGTAGTGATTTAGAGACTTGACTTGTTGACATTTTCTTTAATTTTGCTTTCTTCCTCCAAACTTTCTTGGCTACCTTTGAGGATCAAAAGTAAATGAATATAACTTCCCCGACTAGGTTATACTAATTTGTACAGTTAAGGGTATTATTACTCATTATATAAGACATAATATTTATATATAAATACAGAGAGTAACAAATTTCCATTATGTACTAGTTGTGAGCTCCATCATGCCCATTACATCTTGGTTTATGCCATGAGAAGGAGCTCCTGTGGCATTTGGGGAGAATATCTACTGATTCTTCCCTCTGTGGTAAGAAGATTGATGTAGGACACAGACCTTGAGCTCTGCACGTGAAGTGTTTAGAGGAGGTATATTCTGTTTCACGAGAAAAAAAAAAAGCTAACATTTTGCTGTTTTATATATCTGAAACATCTCTGAAGTAATTTTACCAAAAGAATAATACAGAGTACCTTGTAAAGGAAGTTCTATTATACCCTAAACCATCAAGTTAATTGCTGAAGTAGGACTATATTGGACATCAAATGGTTAAATTTAATGAAGGCAATCAGAGGGAAATTCCATTAATTTTTGGAATACAAAATTGACATATTTTTTTCAGATTAGCTGTGTTGTTCCTAATTCCTGTAAGTTTTCTGCTTTTATAGAATATACAATTTTCCCAAATGCTTATGGAGGTAAAGAAAGTAATAGACCCCACTACCAGAGGAATGACAGTTTTTTCCAAGTTTAGTTCTTTTTCACGTCTTAAGATTTCAGATGTTTATAACACATGCTGCTTTGTTGGAACAAAAACAGAGGTAGCATGAGATGAACAGACATTCTGGATGATCATCTCAAACAGATTTTTAAGGTGAAAAAGTACCTTTGTGAAAATTCTGTCAGTTTCATTTGAAAAAGGCAAAAGTCAACCTTGAAAGACAAAAGAATGTCGGAATGGCAATTGGTGAGATTTTGACATGGAAAAGGGTTAAGCATTCTGGCTTATAACAGTCTCCCTAAATATTGCAGTCATCGTTTGTCAAACTGAGTTGCATCCCGAGAAACCAAATTCATGGTGACAGCTTTAGAGCTTTTAGTTCTGAGAAAAACAGCTTTGAAAAAGAAGCAAAATAAAATGGAGGTAAAAAAGATGGTATATGTATGTCTTCCTGTTTGATATTTCATATACACATTGGATACCCTTAACCTGTCATTCCAAATATTAATTTGATCCCATTCTAGTCTCTGGGAAAGTAGTATTTATTTATTTATTTTATTTATTTATTTTGAAAATATATTTGGCATGATGTGAGAATTTCTTCAAATTTTAATTATGTTGAGGAAAAATCTGTCTGCTGAGAATTAATGAAAGAACACATTCACTAAACGAGACAGAATCAGAATATCCTTAAGAGGAATCCTCATCTTAGGTGTCAGATTCTGAGTGCCCAGTTGACTAGTGCTACAGAGGACACTTTGCTCATACAGATAACCTTTTTGGTAGCCAACCACACAACCTTCATGTGGGAATGACAAATGAACACATACAAATAATCTCTTCTCTTATAGAAACAAGCAGTTACCTATGCAAATTCAAATGCTTCTTTGGACGTGGGCAAATCTTTGGTTTCCTACTTTGTCTTCCATAAATATTTGGAAGATCAACCAAATATATAGCCTTCAAACCTCTATATTCTTTTTGTTGGCTTTATAAATGTAATATCAAACATAATGACAAAGTATTCATCCTTTTTATGTCTTCTGCAAACGAAATAGCACATGCAGAGTTATTTCTCTTAGATATCTGGCAAGGCATATGACTGTTAGAAATTTTGACTTGGTTAAAACAAAATTTAGCTCATGTTAAAGCATTAAAGAAATGCTGATGAGATCAAAGCAAATTCTCTGATAAAGCTGTAAAATCACCCCAACACGCAAACATGTCTGAATCCTGCCATTAGGCTCTCATGCAGTCTGTTTCTCTGCAGCGAGCAAGTAGCTGTAACCCTTCAGTGCTGCAACTGAGTTTGGCAGAGGCACTTGAGAACTAAAATGACACGCACAAAACACACTATTTACTATATATAATGGAATTTCAGTTCTACATAACTTTTTCTATACCACCACAGAAAGTGTTCTGTGGGTTTGTTAGCTGTCCACAAAGAAAGATTTCCATTGTTAATTTTTAGGTATAATTTGGGCAAGTGATGTGGTAAAACAGTTCTGTAAATCAAGTGGATATAATGTATATGTGTATATTTCACTTCCTTCTGTAGGTTTCACCCATGGTAGGCTTTGTCTGTGTGTCAGAGGTAGATAGTTGGAAGAAAAATGTGTTGTGTGAAATTTTCTGACCACAGTGCTTAATTGTATATTTGGCTATTAACGCCTGTTTCTAGCTGAAATGTTTTCCTTAAGAAGCCAGGACTGAAAGGGTTATGGTTTGTTACTGCAGCAGTTATCAGCAGACAGCCATCTAACCTTTGGTACTTACAGGTATTTTATGGCTCTTGATCATATTATCAAATTCTTCATTAATTTTTTTGTATTTTTCTTCAGTGCGTGGGGTGAGAGCATATGAGGAGTCAGGATCAGGGCTTTCACAACCTTTGTTTTCTTTCTTGTTCAATGCCTGCCAGGTTCAGAGAAATATCAGAAAGTAAAAAAAACGAAAGGAAGCTCAGAGTACTTACACATAATCTTTGCCTGCTGATCATTAGATCAATATCTTCATTAATTTTTCTGTATTTGTCCTCAGACTCAGGGCTGTGACCTACTGAATCGTCTGCATCAGGGTCTGGACTGTCACAGCCATTAAGTCCTTTCTTTCTCAACGTCTGAAATACATAATTTAGAAAGTTCAATCCTTGATGCAGGCTGCAAGAAAGACTCAGTAGTGTTAGAGAAACACAAACTGCTCTTCAGAGGAACGTTTTACATTGCTTTATATTGCTTTAAGGAAAGAAAGTGACTAGTAATCCATCACACTGATGCTGTAGGTCTCCAGTTATGAGTGGCAAGTGAGAACCATACAGACTTCTTCCTTCTGAAGCTGGAAGGGGTTAAGCTACACACCCAGAATGCAATTTAACATGAAGCAAACTTAATTTAAAGTGAATAAGCATTAAAAGCAAAGGACACATACTGCTTACAGTGTAATACACTGGTGTTTTCTTTTTCTTTAAAGAAAAATACAGAAAGGAGAAATGGAAAAAAACCACCAAAAACAAACTAAAGAACTCAACCTGAAAGAAATCTAGAAATTTCTTCACAGAAATTGAATTCAAGGGATGACATTAGCAATGCCATTCCTAAGTGTGTGTGTTTGACTGTACAAGAGTGATGACAGAGTTGATAATATGGCTGTAAAATACCAATTAAGAGCTTCTAGACATAGTGTTTACTTTTTATTGACTAATTTACAGTGCTACAAATGCACAAGGCTGAAACTTACTGTACAAGAAAAATCACTGCTAAATCAGGTGCTCAGTTAAAAAGTCAAATTAGAAGAATTTCCAGTTCAGCAGCTCAAATTATTATCACAACCCTGATTATCATCACCAAGATAAATAAGAGAGACAAAAAAGCTTAAAACCAGAATGAAGTCAGTAGCTAAGAGTTCAGAATGGTTGCATCCTTCAAACAGGTTTTAAGTGTTGACAGATTACCAATGAACAGTCACAGGCTATATTAAGGTAAAAGAATATGAGAAGAGAGTGTGGACTCCCCATGTACAAGCAATAGTACATAAAGCCAATATTTTCAAAGTTTCTCAAACTTAGCTTCAATAATGTCTCACTCAAAAACTCTTCAAAGTCCATTTGGCTGTCTACAAACTTTACTAGTCAGCTTGTAGTACATTCTGAGTTGTAACCTGGCTAGGAAAGCTTAGTTTCAACAACAAGTTCACATAATGCATAATGTGTGTTACTAAGTGGCTATGCTAGTGTTGTCTATTAGTGTGGGACACTCTATCTGGTCTCTTTTTGCCTTCTCAGAATGGTTGCTTCCCATCTGAGCTTTTTGTTCATTTGGCCATAGTACATTTCCTTATTATTTTCTTTATAGCAATGTCCAGTTTACTACTATTAATGCCCTCAATTACTTTAATGTCATACCTTGTTTCCCTAATATAATATTTATTTATTAAAACCCCCTAGGGCAGTCCTGTGGTGTAATGGAGAGCACTCCAGACTCTGAATCCCAAGGTTGTGAGTTCGAGTCTCAGTGGGACCGTCCCAGGCAGTAAATGCCTCCCTGACATCGGATCCCGTCAGATCTCGGATGCTCAGCAGGGTCAGTCCCGGTTAGTACCGGGTGCTGTGACAGTCCCGAGGACTTCACTGTCACTGTCCAAGCTTCCTTGGCCCTGGCAAATGGACCTCAGGACTTAAAAACGGTGGTGCCAGTTCTGTGCATGCTGTGCCTCACCTAAAACATCCACTGCGCAGGCTGGAAAGGCACGTGGGGAGACCCCTTCCCAAATCTTCGTTAGCGAAGTTTGACCATATATACATACATTAAAACCCCCTGAATATGACATTTTCATCAACTAGCAAAGTGATGGTAATCACTAAGATCTGACCCTTCCAATTTCACACTGTAGAATTCTGGAACAGATTTAGGTATTTGTGCAAGGCTGGCTAAAAGTAGACTTTTCTTTTCAAACTTCCTATCTGTAGAGACTTGAAGTCTAATTCCACTTCTGCCACATCAACAAAATTATAAATCCATTGGAATAAAACCTTAAGATGCTAAAATGACCCGAATTACTCTCTACACCTATTTTCTGTTCCCTCTTATCTTTCTTTTGTCTTTTAAATGTTAAATGTTCTGTTAGCAGAACAGACATAATCATGTACAATTTCTACTGCTACTAGCTTGAAACAAGTCAATTAGAGAGAGGGTTGTGCAATCAGCTGTTAATAGATTTAATAGACACAAAATGATACATTAAAAGCAAAATGTCTTCTTTATATCTGAATAATAATGTCAACTAACATTCTTCTCTTCATAGAAATACAAAACAGTTGTCCTATGAATATATGAAATATTCCATTTCAAGATTAGATCAAGCTGCCCAGACAAGCAACCAAGACCAGCACTCTTGGGACCATTTCCTGAGTTCATCTGATTCCCTGATGCAGTCCTGCTGGTTCCCATGGAGTCTCAGAGGATTGATGTGGATGTGAACTGGACTGAACTGCATCCTCAACTCCTTTGAGCCTCTTTTTGAGGCTTTGGGATGACAGTTTAGCTCCTTTATTTACAACAAATGGCAATGACCTTTTTCTTTTATCCCCCAGAAATCAACACAGCTGCAGCTGAATGTGCATAGGTGAGGAAAAGAAGCTGCCCAATCATCATCTTACCAGACAAATCAGAAAAAAAGCAGTATGAAAGGACAAGAAGGCAAATGTTTTGCAGCCTCTTTGAATCTTCTCCCCTCCTAGCATTCCCAAATCCTTGTCTGCTGCATTCACAAGACCATATCTGGTGAAAGCAGATACATCTTGAGATCACAATGCCCTAAAGATCTGTGAATGTCTACTTCACACTCATGTGAAACAGTCTCTGCTGAGGTTTGTAGAGGTTCAGGGAGGTACTGCATATTTCAGATGTTCAGAAGAGGAAAGGTAATGTAAGCCAACATATATCCTGCAACAGTCTCCAAAGAGACCAGATTCCCTCCCAACATAGAAGTGTTTTTATTTTCATACATGTTTATTTTTATATTATTTTCATACCCTTGCCAAGCAGGTTGCTGCCACACCAGGCAGACAAGAAGAAATCTCTATTTTCACTAGAAAAGCCAAAGACCAAATTTAGTAAATACATTTTTGTATTCTACTAAAAATTAACTTTAGCCCTAAAGAGAAGATGCAAACCCTTCCCTTGCAAAACCCATCAGTCTAGCGGTTTGGCTGGTACCTTGGCTGATGTAGTTAATCAAGATCTGAAATGCAGTGCAATTGTTCCCTGTGCACCATACCTCAAATCCAAACCAAACCAAAATCCCAACTCCCAACCAACCAACATGAAAATGACTCAAACACAAACAGATCCCACACAAGAAAAAGAACATGTTTCAATGAGCTGGAGTAAGGTTAGACAGCAGAAATTTCCACATGTGTGTTGGAGTCAGAAGTACAGCTCCTAGCTTTGAGAGTGCTGGAACTAATGCCTGGTTCCCTGTGAATTGCATTTTGAGGTAAAATTCAATATGCAGAGAAGATCTCCCGTGGCAGTGTCTCCAGGGATTTCTCTTGCCCCTTACCCATCCTTCTGCTGATCCTTTGCTGCTTCTGTCTGTAAAGACTCATGCTACAATGCTGCCTGCAGCTGGGAGTCTTTCTGGAATTAATTTGTGATTCTTTCTGGTCTGGTTTTGTTTTGTTTTGTTTTGTTTTGCACAAGCACATATAATTTTCATGAAACTTGTTGGAATTGCATTGTCTTTGAGACCACTCACTATGCATTAGATTTGCTTGGCGTTGGAAAAAAGGTAATAAGGGAACAGACAGAAGAACAGATTGATAGTCTACACAGGACAGGAACACACATTCACATCACAGTCCTCCTCTGGAGAGGAGAGGAGGCTGGAAGTGACATGTATACCCTCTGAACTAAGGTACTGAGTGGTATTCAGGACAGGAAATAATGATCCTGAATATCTTAGCACTATCTCTGGCTTATTAACATGCAGACTACAGTTCTCCCTATTTTATTACCTTGTTTCTTATTTTACTCTTCTCCACATCACTAGTTACCACATTAAACCTCTCATTTTTTTCCTTCATTTTTTTTTCCTGTAATTGCTGTGCATCAACATATGGGAAGTTGGTACAGCACAGCTAAAAATTGCACTGACCAATATAAAACTGATCCATCCTTATTCACAAGCTCTCTGGACTTCCTGTCAATTTTCCCTCTTCTCCTCTATTCTCTGTCTCCTCTTGAAAGGAGAGGTTGGTTCTGGAGTCCTTGGCCCAGTCTTGCAGGGATTGAGAAACCATTTTTCTTATGATGTAAGCTATCAGTCTCTTGCAAACCCTGGAATATCACATCCTCCTGGAGATCAGCTAGTTTGCAAAGACGTGATGACTATTCAGGGATTTTTTAAGAGGATAAAATTACACAATTGTATAGTGCATTGCATTATAGAGAACCTCAATCCAGATTTCAGTTATTTTTAAAGAAAATCAGCCATTTTTCAACCACAGGAGCTCTACCTCTTCCAAGCAATTAAGCAGGTAATTATATTGGACTGCAATCACTTAAACCCAGCAAAGACATTTGAAAAACAAAATGGTTAAAGGAAAACAACCTTTGGCTGAAATCTCATGTGCTAGCAATTTAACCTAGATGCTACTCTGTGAATCTCAGAGGAGAAGTGCTGACTTAGTGACACACTGGCTGCTGTAAAATGAAGTATAAACAACTATTTACATTCATTTCATGCAAAATTTATCATCACTACAGAAGAACAAAAGAAAATATGGCACTAACAGACAGGTCTGATTATATCAAGGCAATGGAAATCATCACAATTTTAAGTCTTTTGAGGAGGAAAAGTCTTTCATTTTCCTAATCTAATGTCTATTTCTACAGTTTTATCCCTTTCTGTTAGCATTCCTTTAACAGAATGGATGGAGAATAGAAATTATTTTCTTCTTTTTGATTTTAACATTTAGTTTGCTCATCTTTCTTCTTAATAGGTTCATCTGCTGTGGAACTGCTCCTCACAGCACTCCAGGGCTTGGAAATGCTCACAGTATAGCTGCCAAATTAAAAAGACCAGGTTGGTTGATGAGGTTCCCAAAAGGTTCAGACCCGCCCACTCTGTTCCATTTTGATATCCTCTGCAACAAAGGCCTAACTATTGTAAGGTTAATCACTATCTTCATTTGTGTAATGAAAAGTGTGATCTCACTGGGTGTTCAACTGTAATCAAACTTTACAGTATGGAAAAATTCACAATTACAGGTCTATTTCTACAAATTCCCATATCTGTTAGTTGCCTAGAAGCCACCACAATGATCTCTGACTGAGAAACCCACTAGTGACCATAGAAATCCACAGGGTTGGAATTTGGGAAATTATATTCCACTGTCAGAAGACAAAAACCTCAAGTGCCCTCTATTTTCACTATCACTTTCTTTCCTGTATCTGGACGGAATAAGTCTTTTAGCCACAAATGAAAAACAGTTTAGTCTCTTTTTTTTTTCCCCCTCCTTACTGGAGCCACATATTTACATGTCAAGGCAGACAATAGGGGAATGATATACCATTGTGTTCAATGGCTTTATTAGTTATAGTCATTCTGTGATTCCAAAGAACCTAGCCAAATTTATGAAGGTTCCCCAAAAGAGCAGGAAATATTTAGATCATGGACATGATTCATTTAAGCATCAGTTTGCTCTCTGTACACCAGAGATATTAAAGTTAGAAAGTGTTGAGTGAAGACAGCTTGCATTCTCTTCTCAGTTATATAATGATGAAATTTTATGATGGAATTCCACGATACAATGTATGGTGCAATCAAATAATGAAAGGTTCCACTGAAATGAAAAACACAGAGGAAGAGATAGGTTGCTATGGGAACAACCCATCTGATTTCCCTGACTTATGTGTAACTAAAATCTCAAATTTTATGTTTCATTAATGTAGAATTCTTAAATTTTACATTTAATAATGAACATAAATTAATAAGTATCCTTGTACTAATAAACTTTAATTGTGTGTTTAGGAGAATTAGATAAAACATTGTTACATTTATGTTATCTTACAAGCTCCCCACACACAAAAAATTGCATACCAGTAACACAGAAAAATTGAACATTTTTTACCTCTTTTATACAAATCATAAAATGCTTTTGTGGTTTGTACTCCTTTTGAAACAAGCTACAGGGCTTAAATAAAGCTGAACTTCTGTAACCACATGCTAATCTTTTTGTTACTACTTTATTTTCACCGAAGTTTCAAAGAAAAAAAATATTTCCATTGTCTGGTCCTGTATGTCTATCTTCTTCAAATGAATACACATAAACGTGCTCTTGTGCTCTTCACAACAATACACCAAACCCTCTGCTTGGATTTGCCTCTCATGTTTGCATGTCAAGTGATTATTCTCTTCTGCTTCAAGTACCTTCTCTAATCACACCTCTTGTGAAACCAAGCAGCACCAGCACCCTTTTCCAGTAACACCTGCTTCTCTCTGCTTATGAAGGATCAACCAGTACATGAACAATATTTGTACATGTGTTCAGCAAGATCACCAGGGCATGAGGTTCCTACCTGATTACACAGTTCATTCTACCCTCTTCCACTCATGCTCTTGACATGTGTCAAGGCATCTCTACAGTATTTTGTAATGTCAGTATATAACCAAACAAAACCCATGTTTTTTCCAAAGGGCACTGGGATAGTGGGATTTTTGCTTCTTTGTTCCCTGTAGCTGTGTTGCATAACTTGGGTATGGAGGGGCTTTGGAAGGCGGTGCACCTGATGCAGCCTCAGAGTTTTCAGGAAGTGCTGTCTGTGCCAACTTTGCAGCCTGTAGCACACTGGTTAGCATCACCACATCTCCTGCTGCCTCACCACATGCACCTCCTGCATCTGCGTGAGAGATCACACCTGCCTCACTGTCTGGCTGCTGTGCCTCAGTCACCCCTCTGGAGAGATGATTAGGCTGGAGATGGGAGGGTGGCAGAGATTTGTTTCCTTTCTAAAAGTGATCAAGCACAATCTCTTTCTTCAATGTTCAATCTTATCAACTTGCCAGTGCTTTTCTGTTTAGTATTGACTTAAATTATTGGGAGCAACTTTGGCTTTTCAAGTATAAATAGAAGAAGCATATGTCAGATTCAGAGATCTCACAGCAGCTAAACTAACCATATATATTTCAGAATTTTCTATAAAAGAAACAAAAGCAAATCAAATGAGGACTCCAGCACTAAATCTTTATATTAAAATTTCTGTTAGGGTAAGCAACTAAACTTCCACCTTTCTATGCTCACAGTTATTTCATGGGACACACAAAAGACTTCGGTCCCTCACTGCAATTACAAACTGTTTTTAAAAGAAGAATTTAGGTCAGAATAATTTCTGAAGTTCTAAATTAAGGATATTTCCTCATCCTTCAGGCTTATTCCCATCCATCGTCACGGTGCAGAAGGTCTGAAAACCCCACAAATCCCCCTGGGCAGCTGACGTAGGATTCCTACGCCAACACTCAATGGAGGGGATTGTGTTTCCTTGGCCTTGACAGAGTAGACAGGCAGCAGCACTCGCCAAGCCCAGCCGCCCAGGAATCCACAGGGGGAGGGAAGCATCGAGTGACCGGCCGTGCTGGGTGGCACAACACGGCTGCAGCCGGCGGGGAGCAGGTCCCCAGCAATGTCACACATCTCTGCCATCCGCACCTGTTCCAGCCGGCACCTGCTGCCCCGATGGCCATAGATGGCTGTCCCCAGGGCCGCGGTGCTGATTGGGGACGCTCTGCTCCTAGCCCTTTGGTGTTTTTTATGTGGGTTTCTCTTTACCCATGCTCTTGTTATGCTTCCTGACTCTCATGTGGTCACAGCCTACAGGAATGCAGCACTTGCGCTTTGCAGATATATACACATAAATACATATATATTTATCTACACATATATTTTTGTATATGCATAAACACCCTTTACTAGATCACTTCTCATCACCAGTCTCATCTTCTCAGCACTCACATCTCATTGCAGTCTTCACACACTCATGACCAGACATCATTTGTTATGATGCAGTATAATAGTGGGTTAGTATTTCTGGTGTGTTGAATTAGCAGAGTTAAAGAAAGGGATGTGCTTTTCCAGACAAGACTGGCATTTCCTAAATAATGAATTCACATGAATGAGATTGATTGGAGGTGTTAAGATTAGTGACGTAAATGCAAAGCTGACCTAGTTGTGATTACAGCTTATGATCAAGTCCCCACTACAGCTATGAGATTTAAAAAAACCCCACAATTCCTCTTAATTGTTAGTAAAAATTTACTGCAAATGCATCCTTTACACTCAAAGACTGTACTAAAATGAAACTTCTGTGCAGCTGTTTTTTAAACTTCCATTTGAAAAGAGTCAAATTCTGCTCTCTTGTGTTAAAAAAACCCTAACAACATTCCAGAGACTGGCTATCAGTGCTTCATGTACAAAATCAGCAGATTATTTACTTACATCAGAGATATTCTCAGGATATTTGTGTTTTAGGAATGTCTTTTGAGCACTGCAATGGTTCTAACTCCTTAGTGATCCTTCAAAGGCCTGTCACAGGCATTGCTCTTGAGTTACAGAAGCACAGAAGATGTAGGTAAAGGCAAAAACCTTCAGGTTACTCTCCAGTTTTCCCCTCCATTCTTTCTGCATGCTGCCCTCCCATGAGTGTGTGCCTTCTGCAGAGTGAAGGCTAGCACCACAGCCTAGTGGCAAATGGCTCATTTTGCATCTCGTATCTTGGAAGTAATATTTACAGAAAATAGAATCCTGCTATTTCTCAAAACTCAGTGTTTGTGGAACAACTCCATGAAGACAAAGGTTCTATATTCTAGCAGCTTTCCCTAGTTCACTGTCAGGAGCACGACTAGTCTGCAACCAGACCTGGACTGCCAACGGCTGCAAAGATGACCTAAAGCAAGAATAATTGCATTCCTGACTTCCCTTTTGCCCCTTGGCCACAGCATAATATCTGTCCATTATATCACTGACTTATTTTTCAAAACCATTGAAGTGTATGAAGTCTTTAAATGACCAGGTTTGCTTTAAGCTTTTTTGAGCATCTTAGAAGAAGATATTGATGAGACATAGTGTATTTCAATTGTACTAGGTTTTGCTGTCAGACACAAAAGAGTATGAATGGAAAAATAAACTTTACAGTAGTTCTGTCAAATCATTTGAGCTTCTTTAGGGAATATGAGGCCCTTAAAAATAAACTCTGTAATCATCAACAGGTTGTTATTTCCCTCTTTCTTTTTATGTTCGTCTATCTATAATCCTCCTCTGGCTCCAGCACTTCCAGATGGAGCACCACCCTCAACATTTTCGTTTGTGTCTAATTTAGTCAGACATATACACAAATACAAGGCTGAAGTCAGATCTCATTTACAGTAGTGTAAATCTGTAGCTGGATTTGGAAGAGCTGTATAGATACCAGTCAAGTTATTCTAGATGTACAGTGGTGTTACCAAGCCTGTTACATCAGTGTTACTATCTCCTGAAATATACAGTATTTGAAATATGCAGGGCTTAATATAAATGACTACAGAAACAATTAACTATTTCAAAGGCAGCTGGTGTTTTTCCATGATATAAATGGAAACTTTTAATACTAAATGCCATATTCAAAATACTTGAGAAATGTGAAACACAGAGCTTGAGAATTGTGACTTACAAAACAACACATATATTTTACAGAATCTTGGGTCAGAAAAACCTATTATAAGAAAGAATGACAGCTGATATGAATTACTCTTTGCATATATTTTGAGCATTATTTGTGTTCTAAAAGATCCCAAAGAGATTCTGAAATTATATATCTGGGGATTCCTACACAGATCATTAAAATGCAACTACCCTGGGGAGAATATATCACTAACCTGTGTAACTATGCTAGCCAGTGAAATTTTCAGGTGAAGAAATGATAGGTACCTCAGACAAATAAAATTGTAACATACAATATAAGTTACTTGGGATGGAATTTTTCCTAGACCATGAGGCAAACACCTTCATGCTCAACCATGGGGCCAGGGAATCTCTGATGACCACAACATTTTGGTTTTCTTTTTCATTTGAAACAGGGCACCTCTAGCAGCGCTGAACTCTGCAGTACTGACTCAACAGTGAAAATGCCACCCACTGAGAGAACACCACTTCCTTCAGCACCTGCATTTTCTTCAGAGGTCTCCCATAAAAACCTTGAATGTTCTGAACAGGCTTGTTTTCCCTCTCAGAATTTGAACATTTGTTCTGCAGCAGATCAAATGACATGGTATTAAAAAAAAGGTGCCAGCATGACAATGAGCAAATGTTGCTGAATAGCAGCTCCTTTTAAAGGAACATTTCCTTTTATTTTTATAGCACCATAATTGTTTATCCAATGGTAAAACCGCTGAAACCAATATATTTTTCAAAAATTGTGAATTACAATAGAGGTTACATCTTTGAAACTCCAGCCTTCTGTTTCTTTGCAGCACAGAGGCCTTAACACAAAGCAGTAACCAACAACTGACTGTTCTGCTGATAGAGTCAAGTTGTCACCAAAGAGAAAGAGAAGGAAGTCTCTCCACTAACTTCTGGGTAAGCAAGCATTATTTGAGAATCTAAATTGGCTCATGATTTAACTATGAAAA
>JAOXXN010000383.1:207178-218908 GCA_026770055.1 Myrmophylax atrothorax
ATTATGCTTTTGCAACAGTTTATAGTAGACGTGAGGTTGTATTTTCAAATGTGTAGTGAAAGGTCAGGTCAGTAACTTCAGAAGAGATTAAGAATAATCTTAAAGCCATTTTAAAATAGAAAGTATCTTTTTGGATACATATTTTCCTTGCCTACATAAAGAAGATGAATACACCACATGCTAAAATACTTTTGTGAGCCGTATAAGTAAACAGCATGTTTGTTACTGAACTTTTTTTGGCTATGAATTTGTTTGCCATTTGCTATGTTAACCATATCCACCCACACTAAAAGTATCTAATGAATATTGTCTAAGTTAACATATAATATTCTAGTATTGCACAAGTATTGCTGAGTGGTAAAAATTAGAATAAATAATTTAAAAAATTTCTTCTCTTTTGTCTAGTTGGAAGGCAGTGTGAAACCTACACCTCAGAAGCTCTGATTACTCTTGAGGCAACAGTGCTAAGAATGAACAAGATACACATATCGGCATGAACACAAGCTGTAGCTACAATACCAAAAGATTCAGGTGTTCATATAGGTGTTCATATAGTCTTGTTATTATATATTGTGTTCAAAGTTCTTAGTCTTGATAGTGTCATATAACAGCTGACAATGTTACTTTGTCATTTGACATAGAGAACACTAGTGACACTGAAAGAAAACACAGATAAAGTGAGACAATTCACCAACATATTTTTAAAAAAGCATCTAAAAACTGCATACATTTCAATATTTCTTTAATGTTTAAGTTTTTTCAGCAGAAAGAATCAAATAACTACATGGTCTTCCTGACAATACAGACAATATATCCATAATTATCCCTGCTAATTTGTAGGAGTTCTTGAGTTCACAAATTTACTTCTCTTTAGGACAAAGACAGGCAATTTAGGAAGTCCTTCTCTTTTGGGGATGTAATATTTTATAGTGACAGTGTGAGAACTGGGGAAAATGAAAGTGGAGAGGATGGAGAAAGTGGAACAGATAAAAGGCTAGCATTCAATGATCATTAAAGCCTGTGTATATAAAGCACCAGATTTTAAACAAGGGCAAAATTTGTAAATTCTGGTATGAGGTGCTTTTATGCATAGTTTTATATGTATTGCAAAAGGAGCAGGGTATGGAGAGTACCACAATTACTTCTGAAACCTACCAAAATACTCCAATTTCATTCCTTTGTATTAACTGAAAACTCAGTTTGCTACATTTGTCTTAGCCCCACAGTTATTCTACTAATGTAATTTTTATCTATTTGGTTTTTTTAAATTTAATTGCCCCCTTGACAGGAATGGCAGTACTAAGAAGGTAGGTTTCTAAAGCCTGCAGCATGAAGAAGCATTAATTCTGATGACTTTGCATGCCGTGAGCTAATCGAGGTCCTCCTTGACTATGAAATATCACAGTGAAGTAGCCAATTTTAAACTTCCTTGATATAAATCAAGGTAAGCCTTTACACATTTTGGATGAAATTCTAACTAAAGGTGAAACCCATGTGTTAAAGGAAAGGCACTGAAAAAAGAAGGATTTTTAAAAGGATGTTTTTCACTTCAACTGACTCTTCTTCAATTTCATTGAAACACCTCTCAGATGGACTAGTCATTGCAATATCCGCAAGTGGAGCTGTAAACAGTCTGAAATCAAGCATGTGTACCACACACTGTGATATGTTCTGTTTAGAGGGTAATTTGGCCCAGAGCAGACTTTCTTGTTTAGTTGCTAGTAAGTTAAACTTATTTAAACTACATAAATTAGGAAGTAGTGTTGCTTGATGCAAGTACAAAATCTCTTATCTGCTGAAACTTAAATTTAGCTGTGTGGGTGATACCGGCTAGTGGTAAGAGTCTTTATTTAGCTAAATTTGTAAGAGCAATTATATACTTCTTAAAGACATTAATGTATCAGAGGAGAAACAGAAGCATTCATAAATATTCTAATTTAATGAATACAGCCTTCAGGATACATATTTAGCTTTGTCATCATGTGGCCTTTGTTTCCTTTTTTTTTTCAGTGGGAGTTGGTTTGGTAAGGGAGATTAGTTTAGTTTAGGCTTAGTTTTAATTCATGTCCTTCTAGCATTTTTTCTGAAATCTCACATACTATGAGAGGCTGAACCATAACATAACTCTGTATTTGTCACTAATGGTCACAGCTTATATTCTAATATTTCGTGTTTTCAAAGCAGCAGTCCTGTGATCTTTCAAGCAATTCAGTTTAGCCAGTGTCAAAACATCAGTGTTCTCCTTACCTCTTCCTATTCTGATTATAAAGATATAGAGCTGCTGACAGGAAAATGAGAGTAACAGGGAATTTGCACATAATCCTTCCTATATGCATTTCCTGCCACTAAACGGGAAAAACAGAGACCACTGATCCACAGAAGTATCTGATAGTGGCGCTATCTCATTAAAAAGAAATACTATTCTGTTTGAACTGGTCCTTACTTCATCTCAAATGTCTAAATTTCTGACAGGGACTAGAGTAAGCATGGTAGATACAACAGATCTGACAAATGGGAGATAATACACAATACCACCTAACTTCAACCATAAGGTACAGCTGGCCATGCATAGTCAAAGGGGCTCTTCACTAAAATGATAGGCTCCTAATCCTCTCCTCTTGAAATCCCAAATAACTACTGCAGAGGCAAAAGCTCTTGCCACATTCCCTCTTCCCTTTCCTCTTATTTGATTTTTGCTTAGGTCCGTTTTTTCATGTGAAGAGGTCTGGCTGCAACAACCTTTACAATAACCCTCAACTGTACTGCGAAACAGCACCACTGCAGGATTCATTCTAGACAAACCTTCCTCGATGCAATAGCTGGGCATGTTGTATTAAATGAAAGACCCTTTAAAGAGCAGTGAAGGACCTTCAGCAGACTCCTGCCATGTCCTTATAACCCTCCAGCATAACTTACAGGGATAAGACTGCAGTGATTTTTGCTGGTAAAAGATCAATTGTTCCAGAAAGCCTCAAGCATATTGAGCTATGACTTGCTGAATAGCCCAGACAAAGACGAGTTCAAAGAGAATGCCCTAAAATTACAACCATAACAAATAAAATGATCATGATTAACCCATATAAAAAAGAAGGGTTTGTATGTTACATTACATTTTTAGAATCTCTGTGCATAGATGAAATACTTAAAATAGTAACATTATTCAGTCTGCCCAAGTCCAATGCAAGATGGTGGATCTCACTTATGAGTTCTTCCCTTGTATGAAAAGAGAGCAGAGGCAATTGAAAGATGTATTAATTAACAGATGATACAGCAACTCAGAAATTAGTAGGTTAGTGAGTATCAATATTCTTCCCATTAACTTACAAATTAAGATCTAAAAAAACCACAGTCGACATTCTGATTCTTCATTTCCCTTTGTTGGGACAGAGAGATAAGTTAAAGTTCATTATAGGCAGATCTACAGATATGTATATATTTTAGTCAGAAAACATCATCTCAAAACCACAGTAGCTAAACACAATATAGAACAAAGCTGATTTTCTTTTTTTTTTTTTTTTCAGTATGCTATCACCACTTCTGGCAGGTACTAATAGATGTTTATTGCAAAAAACATGTTTACTAGTTCTGTGCTCCTAAAATGTTCATAAGGTAAAGGTCAAAGAATATTTCATTCCCTGCTGAGCAAATGGTCAGGAAGCACATTTGTCTGCATTTCCTGTCATAACAGGAAGAGTGTAACTTCTTCCTCTCCACAATGGCTTCAGTTCTGCTTCCCATCTCCAGCTCTTTCTCCCCCAGGGCTTTCCAAACCATTCCTTGCAAGACAGCAAGGCTGTATCTGTGTCTGCACTATTCAACTCTGCTGTGTCGGCAGATATCTCATTCACCACTGCACTCTCTTTACTTAAGATTCTTGCTCACATTTCAAATTAAAATTAATTTGACCTAAATATTTACCTTATGTTAATTTACTGTAAATTATGCTCAGAAGATATATTTGTAATACAAGCACATTTAACCTTAAATATAATGCATTCTAGAAATTCACAGTTCAGTTCAGCACTTCTCTTAAAACTTGACTTCTCAGGTAGTCTGCCATAATATGAAAAATGTTGCCAGAATTGTACAGATCACTACAAATAGAAGTCATGAAAGCTTGGGGTCTAATTCTTTGCTTTTAGAAACCTAACTTTACCTCTGAACAAACAGAGGCAAGGCCTAAATTTAATGCTATATTCCAAGCATACGTCCATGTGCAATTGAATATAAGCAAGGGAATGAATTAAAATATATAAAAGAGAGAAAGCGTGTGATGAATAAAACAAAGGTTCATTGAACAAAATTATGCTTAGTTGCACAGTCAAGCACTTATGTTTTCATATAAAAACATTTCCCTGGTGGGGAAAAAAAAATCTCATGTCTTGGATAAAATGAAGACACTTCATGAGGGAATACTGAATATATAAGGAAATTGCTGGATAAAAGTTTTCTACCTAACTTGTGCTCATGTTAGCAGTAATACTCAAGGTTCATCACTCTTTCTACAGGGAAGTTTCTGATTCAGCCAATAGTCTCTTATTCTTTCCTTTTAAATAGCACCGAAACAAAGATAAAAATAGATACATGGGGCTGAAATTAATTTTGAAATTAACAGCATTAGGTATTGAAGTCAGTAGAACAAATCTAGGTCTTCCTGCAAGTGGTCATTTCCCTCTAGGATATTCTTCCCCTGCCCCATAACCTCACTTTGCTGCTTTGACTTTTACTGTATTGAGCTGATAACTGCAGTAAGTCTTAGTTTATAACTTTGCAGATTTGCTGAAATCAGAGTGGTAAAAAATCTGTACATGAAAAAGTTAAATAGCAAATGTTTGTTACTGTTATACTGCATTGAATTACACAGACATGATACTTTTAAAAGGGTGTCCCACTGTGTAAGCATCTTAATATTGAAGTGTACACTTGCTATGGTATTTACTAGCATTTGAAGTTCCAGCAGCTCATTACGAAATTGAAAGAAGTGTTTTGAATGGTGTGCAGAATCATTAGCTAAGCTCAACTCAGTTTTAATTGTGAATCTTCACAAGCAGGAAAATAAATGCAGAACTAACGAACAAGACAATCAGAGGATCAAAAAATGGTGGACCTGTAAGACCTCATATTTCTTAATACAAACCAGAAAAAAAAGAGTATTAAAATTAAAATTAGGTTTTCCAGACCCAATACCAGAAAATCATTGAGTCAATATGCCCTCATTCCTGGGTCGGTATACCTCTGGATTTAGCTCACAGACCATGGATTTAATGAGATATTTTGTTAGTGACCTTGTATAACAGTAATACAATATCATTTACGTCATTACACGTATTTATTTTAGGCCTGAACAGCCCTGCCTGGATGGCTGCAAAGAGAGTTTCAGAAGATTCCAGTCTAGAGCACACTATGAAAGGCTCTCATTAAAGCTAGCAAAATATTTCAAAGTAATGAAAACCAGAAAAAATACAAGGACTTTTCTGAGACAGGTGAATGTAATTTTTCCTTCATGTGTTGACCATAAAAAAGGTAGATGAATTATTTCTTTCAATTAAGAAAACATAGAAAAATAAAGTTCACACTTTTTTCCCAAATGACCTCACTTTTTTTTTTTAACCAACCTAGAAGACTTCACAGAAGCCTTCTCCAACCTGCTTGATTGAAATTTCTGCAGAAAAAACTGGTATCAGTCAAGAACTTGTAGCATCAGATGTCAATGTCAATATTTTTGGCTATTGATCCTATTGGTGGTGCAACTAATACCACAGAAGCAGTCACAGTCTGCTTGTATGGGCTGTTGTACAGGCCAACATAATCTCATAAGGCTTATCAATATTACTAGGGATTTAGTCCACATTTATGAAGACTAATATTCAGTGTTGCCAGAATAAAAAAAAAGTCACTGTTCACACTGGCTGCTGATAGCAGGGATTCTCTTGAGAGTTTTCATTCCCATTTCATATCATGGTGGTAACTACACTACACAAATAAATACACATTTACTGTAGCATTGGCAATTATTCATAATCCTTCTACCTGTGGTAAAATCAGGGTGAAAGGGAATTTTTCAGACCAGCTTTTCTGAAACTTTCACAGTCAAAGAGAATTTGTGATCATTCAAAGAAAATTAAAACACCACAGGGTAACTACTAGGGCTAGGAAAATGCAACCAACTTGCAGCCCACATGAAACAACATTAAATTAATGGCTCCTCCTTGTTAAAAGTCTGAATTCTGTACTCCCTGATGTCAATGACAGAGATCTTACGCAGGCCAGGGTAAAAGGACTGGACCTCTAATGAGTAGGTTGCAGTAGTTTCCCTTTAACTTCCCCCAAAATGTCGAAGTTTCAAATAGTTTTTGTAAAAGTGCAGAGTATATCCCCATATTGCACATTTCTGTGAGATTTGCAGCCAGATATCTTACTCTGGACTGTTTCATCTTACATTTATTACCAGTATGGTCACTAAAGTACACAAATCCCACAACCTAGACTTGCTTAGAAGAAATTCTCTTGAAGGGAGGTCACCACTATTTTTGTCCTTCCCAGTCCAGTCATACAAGCACTTTGAACAGTAGGGGAGTCTCCTGCTCTAGCTGATAGCAGTATGGAAGAAAACAGCTGTTATACTGACAGAATAAGGACACCATTTAATGGTTGACATAGATAGCTAGTCAGGACACTGGGCAAGTGACTGCAAAAGCAAGGACAGAAACCACCTTCCTCAGGCCTTGCAACAATTTAAACCCTTTTGCAAAAATTCTGCTTTCCAAAGAGATTCACCTTTGCAGTGGGAGAGGACAGAATAATTAAACTATTGTTATATCTCCTAATTTGATATGTCTTCCATGTATTCTTCCCTGCATATGCTGTCCTGGAGAGAATTTATGTACCTCAGAATGGCTGAGGATGCACCATCCAAGTATACCATATTCCCATCTAACATACCTTGTGTTGTAAAACCAGACTGCATTTGAATATAAGTAACGATAAGGCAGTTTTAAGTCAACTGATTTGCTGCTGTTCTTCCAAACATCTTTTTGTGAGGTAGAAAAAAAGTCTTCATATGTAAATGGGGCGATGAATAGGTTTTGTGGAACTGTGCTTGAGCTGGTATTTTAATTGTATTAACTGAAAACTTTTAATCCTTTTTTCCCAATGCAACCTTTCAATCTATATCTGTATGTATTAATGCAATCAAATAAAAGACAATATAGGAATATGAACAAGTTGGTATTTTAAGATTACTGGAAGTGTACAGGTTAGAAAACATATAAACTGATGCTGCTATGCTCAAACAGCAATGCCTCAGGGGATACATTATATTTTAAGAACAGTAAGGCTTCTGAAAGAGTACGTCTCATACAAATGGTTAAAAGCTATTACTGAAAATCCAGTTGTATTTAATCACATATATATTGTTACAATTGAAATGCCTCTTTCTGCAGTCCAAATGAATCAATGGAAATCTTTTCACTGGCTTCATTGAGCCTTAAATAAGGGCATTAAATGCAAAGAGGATAAAACCAGTAAAACACTTTTAAAATTATCATTCAGTATACCAGCAGAAATAAGACACAAAATCAAGACAGTTTTAATATGTGGAGTGTAATGTAAACCTATACCTCCACTCTCATAGTGGCTTATCAACATGAGAAGATATCAGAAAATATTGAATTGGGTTGATTCCATCTGGAAAAGAGAAAGCTTGAGGTGAGCTAACTGCAGTCTTTCAGTACCTCGAGGGAGCTTCCAAGAAAGTTGGAGAGGGACTGTTTACAAAAGCTCGTAGTGACTGGACAAGGAGGAATAGATTCAAACTAAAGGAGGGTAGCTTTAGATTAAGTATTAGGAAAAACTCTTTACTGTGAGGGTGGTGAGGCACTGGAACATGCTGCCCAGAGAAGCTGTGGATGCCCCATCCATGGAGGTGTTTAAGGCCAGGCTGGATGGGGCTTGGAGCAACCTGGTATAGTGGAAGGTGTCCCTGTCCATGGAAGAGGGGTTGTAAGTAGCAGATACTGGACCCTTCCAACCAAAACTATTCTGTGATTTCATTATTCTATGAGTCTGTGAAATGCTAGCTAGATAAATATCTCCTGCACTAACGCTGCAGTTGTTGGCATTCTAATGTTACAGTTTTATACATAATTACTAATTCTGAAAGCTGGTGCTGGAATTCCTGAAATTCTACTGTGCATGACTTGAAAGGCTAGCTGTTTTCCTCTTTAAAAATAAATTATCTTTTGTAAGATATCTCTGGCAAAACCGGGGCTGAGGTCTCTGCAAATCCTGTATGTAAGTAAGTAAGTTGACATTGAAGCTGTTGTATGAACTAACATCAGTAGTGCCAAAAATTTGTGGTATCATTTACGAAAGAACGCATGTTCCCTTCAAAAAGAAACCATGGTAGTATGGTCAAGCTTCAAACAGCCAGTAGCTTAACATTTAATGATAAATTAAATTCAATATTTCAAATCCAATCAAATGCCAAGCTATAAGTAAACTAAAATAAATACAATGATAGTTTTATAATTGCCAGAACTATTGCTTTTTGGCTTGTCTCACAGGAACAGGCAACCCTTAGGGAAAACACAAAATGTATCCATCATAAGTAACATTTTGCTTTTACATACGATTTTCTGCCATGTCAAACACAAGTGACTACTAACACTACAAAATTTAAAAATTCTTGGAAAGCATACTTAAATACTATAATTTGTTGTTATTCTCAGGCTGAATTTTTTACAGCTTTATAAAATCCTCCAAGCTTCTTAAGAAACAACTTCTCTACATAAAGAACTTTATAGATCAAATGAATAGAAATACTATATTAGTACAGTATCAAGCTCTTAAAATTGGCTGCTGAAGATTATTCCTAAATTGCAGCCAGGTGTATGAAGAACATTAATCATAGTGTTAAATAATTACATGGAGAGTATCTCACAATTGTGAATCTCCAGTTTCAACAAAACATCCATCCATTTACATCAAATGTAAACAGTAGCAGCATTTCACTGATTTTATTTGAAGATGTCCATTGCTGAATTTTATTTTTGTGAAAACAGGAAGGCAGATTCTCCAAAATATGGCCATAATTTAACTAGCAGAAGCAGTGTTAGTAATATGTGATAGCTAATCAGTTGTTTCGTCTAAATCAGAGGTAATACTTAGTTAGCCAGTCCTGCTGGACCTATTTTGTCCTAGCATCAGTTTCAGGCACTTGGTTTCCTAACTACAACATGCTAACATTATTTTCTGTGCATTTTAGAATATCTGAGGCTACCCAAATTTTTTTAAAAATTCAGACCAAAAAAGATGAGATTTTTTTATGAAGAAGTGTCATTTTTATATGAAGGAGGTAAAAATAAAAACACTGGAAAGGTGTAGAAACACAGATAGTTGGGATCTCTGGATTTAAATGCAAGTCTTCATATTATAATAATTCATATTATAGCAGATAACAAAATACTGTTCTAAAAATCTGTACCCTGTAACAACTCGCTGATGTGCTTAACCATATATAATCCAGGCTGAGTCAAAGCAAGTATGGAGGGGGCCCAAAATAGAGCATAAACATCAGTCTTTGTAGAATCAAGGCTTCAAGTAATAAATTCCTTACTATGCATGTTACCAAACTTTTAAAAACAGTGTGTGTGGTTTCTGGTTGCTTGCAAAAAGTACTTTTTCTTTAATAGTCTTACATACATTGTGTATATGTATGTGTATACATGTATATGTGCGTATATGCATATGTACACAAAGTTATAAACTTTTAAATCACTTTTGATAATGCCATCTTATAAATATAATATGATGTTCAAATGTATTATTTTTGCAGCTCACCTGTCTGTTACGTTCATCCATAATCCTTGTAATCTGAATCTTTTTTCTCCCCATAGTCCCCGTTTTTTTTCTCTCCTTCTTCCTTAAAATTACGTATTTTTCCCTTCTCTTTTCTTCCTCTTTCCTGTTTCCTCAAAACAAACCTCCTTCTTCAGCACTTGCACTACTCAGTTCACAGTCCCCTGCATCCGTTCCTGCTAAACACAGAAAGGAAATCAAATGTTATTATGAAATTGATAACCAGATGAAAGTTACTATATGGAGCTGGTCAAGCATCCGCACTATAATTTAGTGTACAAGTAAATTATAATAAAAATTTACTGCACCTATAAAATAAGTATTGTATGGTGAAATAATAATTTAATTCAAGGGCTTATTTTTCAGGACAAAACCCCCACCCACCAGTATATCAAGAAATTAAGAAAAGGACAGAAATACACATTGTGAAAATTTTAACAGAATTAGGTGCCTCTAATTTCAAATATCACTCACAGATCTAATATGAGAAATTACCTAAATCAGAGATTTAATGAACCTTTCTGTACCTATGTATGCAAAATAGGCCAACTAATTCATTTCTGAAGGGAAAACAATCTTGTGTTTTGACAGCAGAGGTGATAATATTCCTCATTATGCAAATATGATGGACCTTTTTTAAAGTATTTCTTGATATATAGGAGATGTCAGCTACTTTAAATCCAAAATTTTTAACCTTATTCTTTAAGAATAGAGATGAGTGAAAGTATTAATCAAGATACTTGAAGAAAACACTAGTGCATTTTTCCCTCCTTTGATTTAAATGTAAGTTCTAAAATGTTCTGACAGAGACTTTATAGTAAGCAAACACATAAAAACAGAATAACAGAGACAGATAATAATTTAAGAACGTTCTGAAAAATATTTTCATTCTTTCAGTAATGCACTGATCTTTACAACACTTGTTCTGTCTCTGAGCTAAGGACAGATATGTGCAATACACGAAAAATACACAATGCAGGACAAATTCTTTATTTCACAAAAGTTCACCAATCACATAATTAATCTCTTCATATCCAAAGCATTTTTAGCAATAAAAGACTTGATGGAAATAGAAGAAAATACAGAAATGAGTTACTCTAGTATAAGGTAAAGACACAGTTTTTCTCCTTAACAATTTTAGTTTACCATGTTTTATATTTATATATTTTGAACAGAAACAGTATAGAGTTCTTGGAGATACAGAAGAGCTAAAAAAAGCCCCTGAACAATATTAAATAAATTTTTAAAAACATTTTTGTATTATCTTCATAGTTTAATATAATATTGCCCTGAAAATAAAAATTTAGTAATTTTAAAGAAGAGGCTGGTGTTTCCTTATTTATTCTAAGCTTGTAGTCTCTCAGCCAACCTGATAAATTCTCACAATATGTTACATAACACTAAGCTGATGTCCTGGTCATTTAATCCGTTATTTGGCTCTGATTCAAAGTTACTGAGGTAGAAAAGCTGGACCTCACTTCTGATCTTCAATTGCCTCTTGATTTTCTTCGCATACATTAAACCTTAAGCTGCTCATGTTTTATGACTCTAAGGAAAAAGACAGTTAATGAATAAACAGTCAGTCTGACTTTTTTAACTAGCAAATATGATGTAATCAATCTGTTGGGCAAAACAAATTTTCAGGTTTAATAATTACTTTCTGCATAGGAATGCCTTTTTTATTGTTTTCTAGGCATATTTTATATATCATTAACATAATGCAGAACATGGAACATGGGCCAATTAATTTTTCCAATATAGTAAAGTGTAGCATGAAAATTATTTTGCTGCTTTTTTATTATTTGAAAATAGTAACTTCTCACTACTTAAAAAGGCAAAAAGGTGCTTGATCATATTTACTACAAAGAAAGT
>JAOXXN010000383.1:219008-239432 GCA_026770055.1 Myrmophylax atrothorax
GTGCTTGATCATATTTACTACAAAGAAAGTTTAAAAAAAAAAAGCCCAAAATTTTGAAATAAATTGATTAAATATATTTTTAAAACTTTTTTTTCCCAAACAAAGCTAGGAGGCAGTCTTATCTGATATTCAGTGTTGACAAACAAACCCAGTCTATTTTTAGGAACAGTTTTAGATTTCTTTGGACAGGGTTTCTTTCCTGTTTTTCCTAAAATCTTACCTCCAACACAAAGAGCAAGTTAGAATGGCGTTTCCCATGCACATGAAGGACTCAAAGGAGTCTAACAGGCTTTCTCTGCAACAGTAAGCCCATACACTAATCCACAGCAAATGCATATGGAACAAATTCCTTCCCTTTCTTTCAGGTGAAGCCAGTGGCACTATCGGTTTACAGCACTACATCTCCCTAAGCTCCTATTGACTGCAAGGTGGAAGGTCAGGGTGGACAGATTAGAGCAGTGCTGACTGGTTAGTGAGGATGAGCAGCTATGTAGATCAAGATGCTCATGCTGAGTGAGTTCAGAAAAAAAAAATCACCCAATGCTGAGAAAAATCTACCAGGAAGGACAGAAATCATAACGGAGGAGCAATATGTTGAGTCCCTCCCACACACTTATCAGTTCCACATTTAAGACCAGTCTTTAAACAACAAAAGCTTTTATAGGCAGTTTAAAGTCAGAACACTTAAAATTCCTGTGATCTACACAAAATTATCTTAAAGTAATTCACACAGCACTTGATGAGCAGAATTTTGTTCTTTATTGCCTTACTGCATTAGTTTTACTGTAAGTGGAAAAAGAGAAGTGCAGGGAAATAAGGTTGAAAGGGAGCGAGGATTATTTTGTTGTTAAATGTTATCATGCAACCTGAGAGAACCTGAAGGAGAAGAAAAAATGTGTTAGGTCATATGTATAAACCACACAATTTGCAAAGAAAGATAAATTTGGTTCACCAGGCAGTGGGTTAAGTTTTCTTACATGGATGAAAAAAATCTTTCTTCTATTTGCTTTTCCATTTTTATATTAGCTAATTTCAAATAAAAGATTTTAAATTTTTGTAGCAAATTTATTTTTTTTTTTAAAAATAATTTCCACTATTTTTACTGCTACTGGAGACAAAGTGGGAAGGTTGTGGTATTTTCTATATCTGTCTTACTCTTTACACACACACACACACACACACACACACACACACACACACACACAAACATGTATATCCCTATCAACATATAGTGCTTCAAGTGCTACTCTTACTATGTTTTTGCATATAATTCTATTTATTTTATTAATACATGTATAAACCAGATACTTGGATTAATTCCTAATCAATGCAATTCAGATAAGTAAATCAAGACATTTCATACAAGGGCCATAACCTTTAAAGACAGGTAATTTCCAAGTCAGAATGTAAGGAACTCTGGAGACCAATGAATCACCATAGCTGATTTAGGACTTCAACAGTGTTCTCAATACTTTTTGAAGTTCTTCAGCAATAAAAATTGCAGTATGAAGTATTTAAATGTCCTTTCAACTGACAAATTGTAATTTCCCTAACATTAATAAAGCATATTGACTAGAAAAGCTGAATGTTCTTTAAAACTCAAATAGCACTGCAGGCTTCCATTATCCAAGAGAATCTAAAAAGAGGCTTTGTTGAAGCAACTCCATATAAAAGAAGTCTTTCAGTTTAATGATATGATCACATGCAAACAAATTGCATTTAAAGAAACATAGAGTTAGATGCTATTGTGTTACAACATTCTGACTTTTTTTTTTTCTTTTCAAAGCCAAACATTAAAAAAATAAATAAAACAGACTGCTTACAAAAAGAGGAACTTCATTTTTGGCGGGCTTCTGTTCACTATATGATTTGGCTGAGGCAGTGGTAGCTGAGAGGAGATTGATCACAGCCTTGAGAAGAGAAAAGAGCTAATGGACAAATGCAGCAGATCTCTTGACCACTCCCGTGTCTCTTTTGAATACTCACACACAGACATACACATATACACACACACATGCACACCCGCTATCCCTACTCTGCAACACAGAAGAATCTTGACAAAATGGCAGGAAACACGCACAGAGTGGTCAGGGAAGGATATGATGTCAGCAACCACGAACAATAAAAGGTGTAAAGGTGCTTCCTTCCCTAAACTGTTCCAGAAGTGCAAAATGGGAACCAAAACTCTCCACTTCCTTCTCCAAGCAGAACTGTCTGACTCTGCTCTGCTGCAACACCCCAGACAGAGAGTCCTTTGAGCAGTTACACCAGGGGCAATAAGGAGTACCAAAACAAGAGAGGAAAAATATTTAATTTATAAACAAGAAGGGAGCCAGAGAAAAAATGAAGCTAAAATGTACTAGAGTTTAGCATTTTCATGGTTGCTTTATAAAAGAAACAAACTTGCCATAAAGATGCCCCTGTTCCATTAAGCAGCTTGAATTCTGAGTGGATTAATTAGGTTAAAACTGAATTAAAAAACCCCCATTTTTTTATTATCCTGATATAAGTAAGCAAACAAAAAAATACTATCCCCTTTCCCTTATCATCCTTATCTTGGTATATCAAGGTATACCAAGGTATATCAACGTAACTAGGAAATCTTTTTATGCAAGCCTGTCTTCTGAAATGAGTTTTGAATCAGGTGTCTAAATAAAAATGTGAATGTACTGAGTAAGAACACATCGACTACTCTTCTGAAGAAAAATTAGCTGCAAAAACTGCAATGTAACCATGAAAACTCACAGTGGGAAACACATATTCAAATAAAATAGTCACCCAAACATTTTTTGTAAAACCCCTGGTTGACTGTGTTCCATGCATAGACAAAGACAGCTACATGGAGGAAAAGTCTCAGCATACTTCATCAATTCAATACATCACTTATTTTGTGTCTGTCACCTTGGGCTGGATATAAATGAAGGAAATGCAGAAAAGGGTGGAAATAATGATCATCTATCACATTATCTGACTAAGATAAGCTAATATTAAAAATAGAAGTGATTCTTCACATTCATATGGTGGTTTGGTTGGTCATTACAAAAGGCACAGTTTGGGCCATTAACAGGAAGGTTATGATAAATTTATATGTCATCACCATGGCAATATATCAGTAAAGCAGCAATGGCATGATCTACAGTATGGTTATCCAGGCAGAAAACCATGCAACAAATGAATCTGAGTCACCTTAAGCTTTCAAACATCTGTCCACAACACTCTGATTTAAAAATTAAACATTACCTACACTTATGTGTTTTGATCTTATGGTCAGGCTGCCATATGAAAAGATTGGAAGGGATTTTGTTTTAATCTACTAAATTTAACTCTCAAGAGATCATGCATTTTGCTACAGGAAATGTAAACCAAACATTTAAGCCATAATGGATATACTGTAACAGATGAAGTATTACAGACTACTAGAGAAACAGTAAGCCAAAAAGAAAAGAAAAAAAGCCTGTACACAAAGAAAATATTTGCAATCTTTAACTGCCAAAGCTTATTCATCTTTTCAGTTACTATCCTGATTCCTGACCTATGGCATGAGCTTAATTTATAAGGGAGAATAATTCAAGGGCAGTGAAGTTCTATACCAAGGCAAGAGTAAAATGTTCATAAAATAGCTAACAGCAAAATCATTCCTTATATGTAAGTTCTTACTTAGAAGTTTTAGAGAAAAATTGAATCCTTTGATCTAAATTCATATTTCACTAATTTTACTACTGGTTTTGAAAGCATCTGGTGGATTTGTAAGATTATTTCAACTGACACTTCACTTATTAATTCATGTGTTCATGTGTAAAGGTTAGAAACATGTAATTACTTTTAAATCTGAACTTCTGGAGTTACACCTTACTTGCTTTTCATGTTTATAGTTTAATATATTTCTAATACAATGACAGTGTAACCATAAAATTCCTCTTACAGCTAAGTTAATGACTTGTAATCAAAACCATTATTTGTATACCTTGAAAGAGGCGTGAGAATACCTAGCATTCTGATTTTTTTTTTTTTTTTGAATGTGGACTTTTAAAGACTAGTTGTAAGAGTGCTTCAGGTAACTGTGGTCATTGTAGCTTGTAACTCAGAGTACCAAGCTATCTCACAGAGCAAGAACTTGTGCAATATAGGTGGAAGAGTTTCATTTGCTCTTATTTTACAAATTTCCCCTGAAAATGTTTCTGGGCAAACTAAGCATCATTGCCAAAATAGTGGAGAAGATGGTACTTCCTAACAGCAACCCTACTTAATTATCCCACAGACCCTGCTTTTCAGGAGACTGAGCTATCCAGACAGTGAATACCCAGTAGCCGCCTCTCAATTTAAGCTGATCCATGAAAAGGAAAGAAGTGATTTTGTCTTAACTTCCAGAGGGTGTGTTGGAAGGTATCCATCCAGAACAGTGAAGGGGGATTTTCTGAATGTTACATGCATGTTATATCAAACCCAGTCACACCAACAAAAAACCATGACGGGGGGACAAAGGCCTTCCAAGTGATTGTGGAATTTGCCACAGATGGTGAGTCATTCCTTGCAGGAGTGTACCAAAAGAAAAAGCAACCATCAGCAATCTAGACGCAAACTGGTCATCTGCACCCCAGTAAGATATGCATCTGCTATGCTTGATGAAGAAAGGAAGACTTGGCTAAGTTACAACATTCTTGAAGAAGACGGCCATGATGAACAAGAATATTTGATTTGTAAAGCAAAGAATGCAGACACTAACACAAATTTTTAAGGAAAGCATTTAAGTGAAGTGCTAATATAAATACACACCTGTGAAAAGTTGATGTTAAAACTACAGTGATGAGCAGGTGGTATTTCCATTTCTAATCATCAGCCAGAATTAAAAATTGGAAAGTAGTTTGAAGAAAAAGTTTATGGGTTTATGTTGTTCATGCTGTACCCTTAGCAGCCAGACAGACATAATCGGAGTCTGACCAATATGTGTGGAATAAGATCCATGAAGTGCTTCAGAGACTGGCTCAAGCATAGCAGTTTATTCAATTAGACAAGCTGATAATAAAAGAGAAAAAAATAAAGGTCTGAAAACTGAATTACCTAATTGGTCTGAAATGGAGACAAGTGCCTGGGAATGGGAACCTGTCTGAGAAGGGAAATTGGACCACTGCAAATTCAGCTAGGAGTCTTGACAGTTTTGAGACAATAATTTGATTGGATTGCATTATAGTTAATAGATGTGTAATGAATATCAGGAAAAGTGTTTTACAAATTCAGACTGTCATTTACTGAACTGAAGGAGAAGAGGAAGCATTTCACCAGTCAATAGGGTAAGATTTAGCACCTTGTGAGTTGAAAAGGTGTCTTGGAGCTACTCTGATCTGGATCTACCTGTATTTAAAGACATTTTGCATACTGGCCAAGACACTAGTGCTTACAGTTTGGGAGCAGTCTTATAAAAATACCAAGAACATTGGAGAGTGTTGATTTATTACAGGAGAAGTCTAAGAGTTAAAAACTCTCTAGAGTTAAGTCATTGCATCACCTGAAACAGTCTCTGATTCTAGTTAGATCTAGATGTACAGATTTCTTACTAGTGCTCCTATGTGAGGAAGTCTGTGGTGAGTAACTTAAATCTCAAAAATGGCTTTTAAGAATCAGGGGATAATTTGAGTTATTATTGGAAAAAACTATGTCCTGCAAAAATCAAATGTGAACTTGGTAATGCCAGTATCAGTGACAGACAGTGTTAGGTTGTCCTCTATTGAAGAAAATTATGGATTGATTCTCAAAAGGATTCTTTTCTGCCAGATTTTGATTACTTTCTGCTTATAATTTGCTGAACCGCAGAAATGCAAAGAAGTTGGGTACATGACAAAGGAGCTGGAGACAGCAGGGTCTGAATGATGGTTGGTGACGAGTCTGGAAGCAATAGATGGAGTAGATGGAGAAGAGAATTAAATTTTGGATAAATAGGTGGACTTGTCGAGACCTACACAGACCTGGTGTCCTTTTTCTTCATCCAACAAGCTCCAGAGAAATTTTATACACTCTGACCAAGGATCCACCCTTTTCCCAAAGGACACTGTAATCATGCCTGTCTATGTTTAACCATACAGCTAAGTTCTGCTATTCCAGGTTTTGTGCTGCACCACCTCTTCATCTCTGTAAGGAGGAAAAAAGACTTGGACTGTAGAAATTTCATAAACGTATTTTGAAAATAGATGTCTTACACATTAGCAAATGATTCATTTCAGGAAGTTTTTAGAAAAAAGAGAAAGCTGATAGAAACAGGATTTTTGTCAAGGATAAACAGGACAAACCATAATCAGACCCCGAACAGTCTTTAAATTACTGAGAAAATAAGTGACAGAGCACTGTATTTGGTTCAAAGACTAAGCTGAAAATTAGGAGGGATCATCTAAGGAGGTAGAATAGGGAAGAAATTGAGGATAAAAATACCTTAGAACTGGGAACACGGGTGTAGAAATCAAGAAAAAAAAATGAGAAATGAGTAATTTCCTCATTAAAAGAAAATGTGTACCCCTACAAGATAACAGACTACAGAAATAATGTGAAGGGGTTAATAAAAGGAATCCTTTCCAACATTACCAAAGTGAGTGACAAAAATTGTCATGGTAAAGCTTGAATGAAAGTAAAACTGTTTCAGGTTAGTAACGGGAAATATCTTGACAGGAAAACTGCATGAACATGTTAAGATGTAAAACATTTTTACTGGGTGGGAAATGTGGATCATGGCATTGCCATTTTGAGATTAATTAATGTCTGGAAGATGAAGGAGAGAAGGAATACGATTATTGCTGGTGTTACTTTTGTGGTCTTAAGAGGCCTGAATACTTGGAAAAAATATAGAAAACAATTATTTTTTAGGGTGTTGTGATTTGTGATGATAAGAAGCTGAAAATTTTGAGAGATTTGGAGAGAGCTCAGTTATAGAAAACACAAAGAGTAGAGTTCAGAAGTAAAACTAGAACAGGCTTTGGAATAACAGCTGATAAGATAGGGAACTCTAGCACCTGATAACAGCCATCAATTCTCAAGTCTTGCTACATTTAGAGACATAATACATTTTTGTAAACAAAAAGTATTAACGAAATATTTGAGTCACTTATTAGTTTCCCTGCCCTAGTTGCAACAACCTATAATGCCCTGAATTTGGTTAGGTACTTAAGCCAAAAAGGGAAAATGTCTCAAGCATGTCTCTTAACATGGTTCAGCTTCCTACCAGAGAAATGAAGTAAATAAACATGAAATATTCATGCAGGAGTTCCTGAGCCACTGAAATTTGCCAAAACCTGATCAAATCTTGGAAGTCTTATAGAAGCTGTATGTGCCAGACTCTCAAGATAAATAGTTAATAGTTTGCTGTAGGATAACAACTACTGAGTCTTGAAAAATTTGATTCTAATGCCTCAGATATTTATTTATTTATTTTCCTCTCTTAGGTCTTATATGATGGAACGAGTCACCTAAGCCCATCACTGACTCATCAAAGATGAAATGAGTCTTGGATAGATATGACTTAAAATTTAGTGAATGTTACTGATTCCTGTATAACTACTCCTTTCTACTCATAGAAAGAAGAGAACAGATCCATCACTAGTACTGAAAAAGAAGTGAGACATGTTTTGTAAGCAGAGTCAGTAACTTATGTAGACTAAGCAATTTGGAAAAAAATTGCCTTTATGGTGTACAATTCTGTGGCTCCTTGGTGTACTCAAAATTTATCCTTTTATTTCAGCTATAGAAGTTGGAAAATGAAATATATTATCTCTAACTAGAAATCTTCTCTTGTCTGTGGTGTTAGATGACCTCAGCTACAGCTACTATTCTACCACAAAAACAGAACATTGGCTTTCATACAGACATAGACCTGAACACATTACTTTCACATGTAAGTACCTTTATTAGTTTTCTAATGCAATTTCAGATCAGTACATCTTTCATCTGGTATTTCCTTTCTTATAGGGGAACAGAGATGTTCTGCTACTCTTTTTCTGTATATGCAGTTCTAGAAACACACTGTTTTTGCTTTAATTCCCAATCTTCCCTGAAAAGTCAAGAATTAAATATAGATATTATGAAATGTAGACTGGACAAGTTTGTGGAGAGCTGCTGCGCCTGTAACAGTTCATTCATTTTGTGTGAATGCTAATATGATAAATATGAGTATAAAAACTATGAAAATCCCTGAACTCTACTGCTTGCCCAGAGACAGCTGCAGGCTTAAAATGAGGAGAAGGAAGAAGAAGATGGGGGTGGGGGAGGAGGAGGAAAACCAGCAAGGAAATATATCAATCTTCCCACTGACCATGACAGCTGAAAAGTCTGCATCATTAATGCTTCCAATCCCACTCAGATAAATTTTTTTTTTATTTTTTCCCAAGGACAAAAGGAGATGAAATGTATGTCAGGTACATAATAAGGCTAACAAAAAAAAAAAAGGTAACACCTGCATTTCACTGCAGAGGTGTTAGGAACTACCTCGGTGAAATATGTGCCCTTTCTACTGCCAAAGCTCATACATTGGGACAGGTTGCTGCTTTTAAACATATAAAACACACATAATTTAAATAGAAACATATAAATTCAGACTAGATCAGCCCTAAAAAAAGGAAAAAAATTAAAAGTACACTGGCAGTATAACAAAGAAGCGCAATTGTAAAGATCTGATACCTTTTATAAGTCACATGATAGGAAATAAACCTTGCACATATATTGTCTTGTGCTTCATGACTAGAATACTGCATGTTTGGGGTGAAGCATCTGTTGGAAAAGCAGAAGGTTTTGACTCCCAAGAAATAAAATATGTGGCCATATCTGTTAATGCTAGCACTCCCTAAGTCATTTACTGAAGGTCTTTGCTTTCCACCTCCTGGCTGCACCTTGTCAAGAAGGATCTTTCTATGCTGCAAGATCTAAACTGGATTCCCACTGGTTTAGAAGTAGAAAAAAAAGCATAAACAGGTAAGTTTACTTGTAAGAAGGTAAAGGTAACAAGGAATTTGCCAAATAAAAAGGTAAGAAAAGATAGGAGAAAAAACGTTGCCTGAAACAACTGGCTTATTCTGTTTGTTCAGGAAGAAATTTTCTGTTGTTCTGGCATAGTGGGATATTCTACAAAATATTTTGTCCTTGGTGTGGGACAAACAGGCAAGCAACAGTTATATTTCTGTTAACAATATTCACATGAAGAGAGAGAAAGAGAGACAATGGAGAAATCTAAAATATACAGCACACCGAGGAGTTATGCTGTGATATGATAAAGAGCTAAAAGAACTGCACCTTTGTATCTGCGTTAGTTACAAAGACATAAATAGCCTCATCTAATTTAGTGTTCTGTTCAACCGCATCATAATTCACATTCAATTTTTGAAGATTGTGCTAGGTAACTAATTCATCCTTTCCACATGATGTTATGTTCTTCTAATTTTTTCACAGCTTTAACCTCAAGATCTGTAAATGCAAAATTTCTATGGGAAGGGATGGTGTTTGCCATAGAGGTGAACCTACCACTGTCTATAACTATAAAATCTAAAAGTGAGCATCACAGCCTGCTTACTGAATCTCAGCTGAAACCTCTCCATTAGCACATGCAGCTAGATTTATTACTTTCTTACACATGTAAAACACACTGCATTTGGGAGTAGCCAATGCAAGAAGTCAACATCCTTGACAAATATCAGAAGAAAACAGACATATAAAATGTTCTTAATTTGCAGAAGGAAAATGTGGAGGAATTTTCTTGATCGTCTCCATTCCATCTTGAATGAGCATTTTGTTTTTCTAAATGGATCATGGCCAGCATTGTTCAATTTATTATTACCTTAAAAGCAAGCGGGAAACCCCAAAAACATAATCAATACAGAGATACATTAGCTAAATCTTTTTGTGGCCTTGAATGTACATTATGTTTTCTCTGAAATGGGACTTTTTGAGCTCTATTGATATGTAAGGTGATTTCTGACAAAATGTCCTCTTAGAAACAGACAGATGTGGCAAAAGTAGCAGGCAGCATAGTGTAAATAACTGGATTCAAGGTTGGGATGCAAACATGGCTGAGGTCTGCTCTCTTTTCTGCCAAAAATATTTCATGTCACCTTCATTTTCTACTCAGTTACTCTGTTGGAAACCTGAAGATAAGAAACCTGTGGCTTTGCTCATGGAAATGTTCTGAGAAATAGGACAGTGAATGTTTAACACACAACAGATAAATTTTAAGGGCTTTCAGTAAATATCCTATATTTCTTATCTGGTATAATCAGTGAATATGTAAACAAATAAAGAAGATAATTTAGAAAATTTAAAAATGTATAAAATCAATTTTGAGGGCAAGATTATGTTCATAAAAATATTAATATCTGTATTTAAAATTATCAATTTCAGAAAGTTATAATTATCTTGTATACTAAAGCATTTATATATGCATGTTGTTCTGGCTCTATCATCCTTTATGCTAATGTACATTTTCTTGAAATAAAGATATTTGACAGTACTGTCATAAAAGGTCTAACACGGTACACAGCAGATTCATCAATTTCCTGTTTCCCTCTCTCTCTTACAGCATCCTAATCAACCTAATTAAAGCTTAGTTCATTTGAAACCTCAGATGACAATTTGTTTAACTCTATCCCACTGTGGTCTTTTTATAAAGAGAATTAAATTTGATCTTCTGACAGCAATTATTAAATGATCCCAACTGGCCCCAATTAAGACACATGGCTCATAGGCCTCAAAATCCAATAAAGTGCCAAGCCCTCTCCATCACATGTATATCTCCCTTTACCTTCTTTTATTTTCCTAAAGCCAATTAAGCTCATTTTAGCAAGCGGAACTGAATGCCATTGCGTAGACTAATGAAAGATACATTGCATCAATTTAGTTTCACTGACATTCTGAAGTAGGGAAAACACACTCAAAATCCTAATTTTGAAACCCCTCTCTGATTCCATTCACCTCACTTTGATGCTCTTCACCATGCTGCACATGACCTACATATGCTTAGCTGTAAAATAGTGCCTACAATGAGCAGTGACTACGGAAACATATTAAATAACCACGACCTGAGTTTTGTATGGTTCACAATTCTCTTTATAGTAATACATCTCTTCTGTAAGCATTACCACTTCATTATTGTTGTTCTATTTCAGGAATTTAAAGAAATGTGATGTTTGTGCAACTTTTGAGGTTAACCTTTTTTGCCTTTAATTCCTGCTCTAATTTTTCCACGCATGTTCTGTGATACTGTGAAGAAATGTTCCCATGATTTCATGCAAAGGCAGGTAGCCCCAGGATTTGGAACTCATTGATTGTGTGGTGCTCCAGGGAAATAGTGGAATTAAAACCACCCTCATGAGACTGAAGTAGCTTCTATACACATCTGGCTCTTATTCTAAACTCTAACACCTGCCTGGAAATTTAACCCCCATCTTTTCACTGAAGAACAAATGGGACAGATTTCCCTACTGCTATTTGTTTTAGGTCAAAGCTGACTTGTGTGGTGTTCTGCTAAATTAATTGCAATGTAATTGATACTGTTTGACACAGTTTTATGACCAGACTGCTCTCTCAGTATTAAAATGTATTTCTGTACATTCATCCTCAATACAGCTTTGAGTAAAAACACATTAAAATACAGCACACATTTTCTATCTTGGTATATCTAATGAATTGTTATATAAAATAAGATTATGTAGCCAAGTATCATCAAAAGACTAAGTAACAAGTAAAAAAAGCAGCAACATTGCTTCCATTGTGATAATTTTTTCCTGTATTTCCTTAATTTATGCACTGAAAAATGTAAGCATGATTACATTAGACACAAAAATGATAGAAAGACACTAACTTCCAGTGCAAAACTTTCTTTACTAACAGGAAGATGCGCAAGTTTATGCGAAACATAATTAGACACATTTCCTGTTGAGCTGAGAAATATACCTTTTTTAAGAGGTAAAAATTAAAAAAAAAAGTAAACTGATGCCAACCACTTTGCAAGTAAAATTTTTTTTAAAGAACTTATAAATGCCATATTTAAGAATTTTAAAAAAATAAATTGAGCTCAAAAAACAGGCAGCATTTTTATTTTTGGAAATGCTATATGACACCAATAAACTTGAATGTTAACAAGCAATAACAGTTGACAGAGAATTTCTAATGAGACATTGAAATTTCTAAATATTAAAAAAGATTTTGGTATACCATACTGCTAATTATTTCTCATTGTATTCTAATAATCCCATTCAAGACATTAATTTTAGCTCTTTTGATAAAAGCAGCAAACCCTGTAACAGATTTAGTGCAAAGAGCTGAAAATATCCTGTGGAAAAAACTCTGTACGGAGATCAGATCAACCCAAATCCTGCCGTTACTCAGCACTGCAGTGACGTGCAGATGTTTGTAGTGGTTTAAGGAGTCGGCGGGGGCTGGAAACTCTACATACTCAACTTCAACATGATTGCAATTGAACCTCATCAAAGTAAGAGCTCATAATTTGTCACAGAAAACAGCCAATTAACATATGTTAGAAAAGGGCTCCCATAAAGATAATATATGATTAACGATCCAATGCAGCTGTCACAAATCAAAATTCTGCATTTTAAAAAGAAGTATCAGCCTGAGTGTCTGAATGTTTACATCGACAATGGATACTGTATTTTTAAAAGCTACGAAAGAAAAGGCCCTTAGTTATAGTGGTTGGTTCAGGTTTGGAGTTAGATCATAGGGAGATCCAGGTAACATAGTGTTATTTACAGCTCTAGCTGTTTTGTTGTTAATAGTTAAGACCCTTGTCAAAACACAACCACTATTTTGTTTGAGTGCTGTTTTAAAAGATAGACCTTCACTGTGAGTGAGTTGGCCTTCATTGATGTACTTTGCTGTCAACAAAATCTTCTGGAGACACAGCATGTCCTTACTGCTACCAAAAATACACTGTAAAGCTGTGCACTGTAGCCCCAGGGCCAGCGTTGTGATCCTGGCTATTCAAATGCACGGCCCTGAGTGAACCTCCACCCCAGCTGGTCCTGTTCTTTCACATTTACACTGGTGAAAGTGAAATCTGAATGCTGCTTGCAATTTTAATTTAGATAAAGAGGTTGTTTTAAAATAGTTTACACACACATGGAAAGTGAAGCCTGTTGCTTTATTAAGATGGAACACTGACTGTGATGCCTATTCTGAAGGATCTTTACTCCTTGTATTTTGCATAGCAATATTGTAATTACTGAAACACTATAAATAAACTGCTTTTGTTTTACAAAGAATTTTGCATTTTTTCTCATGTCATTTAGGATCCTATGTGCCAGCCAGTAAACTCTGAAACAACTTCAATAGTACCTTGTTTGTGTATGCGCATATGTGAGTGTGTCTGTCCTTGTCTTGACATGGTGGTGTAAAAGGAAGTGCTTCCTCTTTTCTGTTTGAAAGACACCCAAGAAAAACAAAGTTTTGAAACTCAGTAGTCTGACTGGACATTAGGCAATGTATTTTTAAAAATGTCTTAACTCGTATTCAGTCATACATAATTTTACGCTGATGGATAAAAACAGGGACAAAATTTAGTCACTGTTAAAAAAGAATATAATGGAGATGGCATTCTCTAGAAGTAAAATGTGATGATTTTTAAGTGTCTTTTCTTGGCTTTAAAGTCCTTCAACGATTCAGAAATGCTGTTTCCATTAATGTTACAGGATGTAGTTTGTATCATCAGCACAAGTTAATTCTCCTAAAAAAGAATTTACTATACTGTGACTGAAGTATCTGGTGACTTCAAAGCTATGGTTTCACAAGCCCTGAATAGGCACAGACCTTTGAATATGCTAAAATTTAATATGCCAAGGGGCCAAAAGGAAAACCGAAGTGTTTAAAGCTACTCATATGTGTAAGACTTTCTCAAAAAGATCAAAAGCACTGTCATTTCTCACCCATTTACATGGAGCAAAAATGGATAATTCTTTTTGATATTCCTCACTATGTTATATTATGATAAAACAATAATCATTATGAATCACTGTCTCTTTTAACAAAACACTGTGAATAATATTAAGGTTATGCTGCCTCTTTTTTTTCTCTTTTTTTTTCCTCAGGAGTGTGTTCATTGATTCCCAAGCAATCAGTAATATTTTTGATTAAGATCTCAGAAATAGCTGGAAATCCCAAAGCTTCTCTACTATTGAAACTTCACATGCCTTTGGCTGTCCCCAACTAATGACAGTAAACTATGCAGCCTGAAGCTAAGGAGATTAATTTCAATTTTGCAGTGAATAGACAAAAAGACTGGACAAAATACATTCCATACCTGCTACATTGTTGTCTATAGTATAAAACACACTTTTGACCTTAGAAAGAGTTTGAGAAGACAATAACAATATTCATCGTGCAAAATTAGCAGTACTTAACAAATAATACAACAAACAAGAGTTACATGAGAACTGTATTTTTTTCTCATATCTTTTTTAGAATAAAATCACATTTTTGATAAGTTCATTATTTTTTCCTGATAATAAACCTACTTTAAAAAACCACTGTTAACAGCAACAGTAAAATAATTAAAAGCAAGCTCTTAATTGTATAGAAACATTGTGTCAGGGTGATTTGCCAGTCTGTAAACCTAAATTTCCTCTCTTCATATGTAAAATCAGATAATTTTACAATTAGAACATGCATACTGGTAAGTATCAATGCACTGCTATCAAGCAACATATTTTCCAAACAGATCTATAAAATTGTTCTGCTCTTTACTTATCACAACTTGTCTGGGCAAAAAATCTCCAGCATACTTTTTTTTTTTAACTTCAGACATAAAAAATTATGCATGATGAAATACTTTAAATATGTTCTACCTGCTATCTAACCATGTTGTGCTGCAAAAGTGAAAACCATCTGAGTCATTTTGATCTCATGTCATAGCTTTAATTCAACATTTTATAGGTCTTTTTACAATAATTTTAAAAAATCTGAGTATAGAGCTTGGAAACAGAGGTCATTAAACAATATCCCGCTTCCTGATTGTTACTGTGCATATGGAATTCAGTTGGAATTTTTCTATTTACTTAAGAATGCTGAGGCTCTGGGAAAAAAGTTGAGAATACTTTATTAAATGCTCCAGACCACTCTAGTATCAAAGCTGCAGACTCTAAAAGGTCTTAACCCACACCTCTCTATGGTATTATGCCATTTAAATAAAAGATAGCTATACTGATTCTTCTCTGATAAGTCTACCAGTTGGTTCTGGAGAGGAGAGATGAGTTACCATGATGTGAAGAGCTCTAAATCCTCATAGATTACAGGAATGTTGTACGGTATAAAAAAAAAATTCACAAAAATGAAGCACAAAACTTTCAGATAGAAATAATGATGATGTTGATGATGATGATGAATACTCTGTATAAGCCACATTAATAGAAAGGTGTAAGTCCTGTTAGCTAGCCATGAACAAGGAGGAGTCAAAGGCTTCATTATGCAATTTTGTATGAAAGTATAGAATATATTGAATATGTTCAAGTAAAATTTAGGAAATTTATTAACTACAGCTTTCTACATTACTGAAAATGTAAGGGGATACTTTCAAGTAATTTTAATCATCCAACATTTTCCCATACCAGCTCATGGATTTACTTTTCAACACCAGCCACCCAAGACAAGAACTAACAGATTTATTTTCCATCTTAGATGATCTTGCTGCTCAGTTGTCATTTTTCTCTTGTCTCCAATTAATGGAAGCAGCTCTCTTGCTGGGTTATAAGTTTAGTGTGGTTTTGGAGCTTCTTTTTAGGCCAAATATTTTATTTTTATATTTTTTGTTGTTGTCTATTATCCTTTGATGTTGGATTCCCACATAATTTGTTTCAGTTCCTAGAGCAGTTTCATCAGATCAGAGTCGTGCTTTAATACATCTGTAGCTCCTGCTGAAACCGCTTGCAGGGATAAGTAGAGCCTGCAACAAATCTACATGGGATCGTTTCTGGAAACCCCACTGCTGCTTGATTCCGTGGAAATAACCACTGACAAGACATATGCAAGAAACTGTGGTATGGATTCAGGTGTGTACACACTGGTAGTTGTCAGTCTTACAGTACAAGGTATTGACCTTGTCTGCTAAAAAACCATGGAAACATGACAGTGTGCATTCATTTGCTATTTTGGTTAAGCCTGTACATTACTCATTTCCCTTCACCAGTCAGAAATATGCTGACCATGACAAACAGTGTCATGATCATGATAGGCTGGTGTTAGAAAAATTTAAAGGCTTTTAGGACCACAGGCCACTCTGCTCAACCTAGCTTGTCTGACAAAAAGCGAAAGAGCAGCAAGAACAGAGATCTGGCACTACCTAGAACAGACTAAAGGTTCCTTCAAAATTAAGCAGGCTGTGCACCTGCCACAGGCAAAATGTATTCAGCATCCAGTCAGATATGCATAAAGGAGAGTAGTAATATTTGCCCATTACCTCAACCCTAAGTCAGTGCCATACTCTGCTGCCAAGTAAGAGGCTGAGATTAGATGTTTAAAAACTTGTCACCCTCAATTAAAGAGGTGTCAAATACTCTTAACCTGTATGGCATATGGTCACCTTGGTTAATGACTTCCCTGAGTTGCTGTAGTCAAACCAGTATGTGCTGCGATCTTTCTTGATTCTCACAAGCTAATCAGGGTCAAGTTGGATCAGATTTATGTCCTGTAAATTCTTTAGGACAAGGACAATATCTTCCTACAAGCTCCTACAGTTTAAAAAAAAAAAGAAAAAGAAAAAAGAATATACACATACACATACACATACATATACATATACATATACATATACATATACATATACATATACATATACATATACATATACATATACATATACATACACAAAAAGTAATGGGCCTTCCATCATAAGACTTCAAACCTGTGCAGGTAATACATAAAGTTAGACAGATTTCAACCAATGGTGTTTCAAAGGCACTATGCGAACAGAACAGTGTGTTATTAACGAATTGTATTGAAAACATGGGCTAAACCTAATGGAATGATAACGCTTCATTCTTGAGTGTTATCTGAATAAACCTAAAATCATCTTTCCATGGCTGAGTCTGTCCACTTTTGCCAAATACCAGCACTGACTTGCAGTACATTGTTTAATGTTTGCTACTGGCAATACTCCTTAAGCCTGAAATTATATCCTATAATTAACCAAATTAGTCTTCTATTTTCCAAGACACAGGTGGCAGGATTCACTCATTTAAAATAATTCATCATTAAATTTGGAAGAAACATTTTAGATCTCAGTTTGCTGTCAAATAAGTATGAGAATGTAGTGATTTATTTGTTTATATTTTTATGGGGTTTTCTCCATGAATTTTGTCCATATTTCAGCTGAAATGCATGGAGCTTTCAACCTGACAGGGTAAAAATCATTTTGGAATACTGTAAGACCTAAAATTATACATAAAGATGGTATATTTTGAGCCTGGTCTCACTGAAAGAAAAGCACCTTCTGAAAAATATACCACATACTCAGTACATTATGAGCAAGTAATTACATATATTTTAGTCAATATCTATTGTGAGATGGATTTTTTATAAGCATTATATACTTGAATCCTTAGTGAACTGCATAATTAATATTAACATAGACTGTCACATTTGTGTTGACTACTGCTTGACTTTTTGCATTTTACTGCAGAAAACAGGCCCAGTGTCCTGGCTGTGGTGTTTTTATCTTCTGTAGTAGGATTATATGTCATGCACATTATGAAGCCAAGAAGTGTGAAGGGTAAATATATGCCTTGCGTGGAGTTGGTGGCTCATCTCAATAGTGCTGTGCACCTGTTGCAGTGTGCTGCGACTACTTTTAACTCTTCCCTGTTCATGAAATAATAATCAGTAACAATAAGTAATTTAGTTCTACATCCTTCTTCTCTTCTGCCAGCTAGAAAACAAAGAAAAAATTCTAGTTTGCATTTTAGGAGTAATTGTTTATTCTCTGAAAATCTGATAATACTCTAGTGTAATATTTTGCCTTTGCTGTCTTTAGTAAATCTAAAAAGATTTGCTGTAGCACAGCTCTTTAGAAAATACATTTTACAATTTAATATAATTTTTAATCTCTTGCTGCTTATCAGTGATTTGATCTGAGATTATGAAGCAGGTTACCTTGATTTTATTATAAAGTCTCTGTTCTGACTTTTTGCATCCATGTGTGTGTATCTCATTTCCCCTTTGCTGTCCATAAAAGATAAATGCAGTAGGTACATAAAATAAATGAGAAAAGGAAAACACTTTAAAAAGGTGTAATAGCATTTCAACTTTTGGAGATATTTTAAGGAAAACTGGAATTTAAATGAGCATTATATGCAACATTCTGAAGAGATGAACCTTCCATTAGAACCACACAGAAATTTAAGTAACTGAGGAGCTCTGATTTGTTCAGTCATCTGTCTTATGCCGTGTCTTCCATTCTAGTATTTGAACTTATGGTAATGCCCATCACATCTCTCCTTTTACCCTATGTTCTCTGTGTGAAGTAGTGCACTTCCTTTGATAAGAGAGAAAAGTTCATCACTTTACTTCTTCTTATGCCAATACATTAAAAGTATGTCCCTGCTCCCACCTCATTAATTCTAAAGCAATATTGCTGGTTTAGGTCACTAAACAACACAATCTGAACATGTCAAAATTAATGATAGAAAAAGACCGAAAAAGTAACCTTCACTTAAGCACTCCATCAAGGCTACTATGTAAAGGACTGAGATCAAATGAGAAACAGAGAATTTAAAGCCCTGCCATCAGCTTGTTTAAATACATTTGTTCAAGATAAGAAGGAAAAAAGAAAATACCCATTCCTTTGTTAAAGGGAAAGCTTTCTTGTGTCTAATATATTAGAGAAATTGTTAAAGAATAGTTCATCCTCCCATAAAGATTACTTGTGCAATGCTGCCAAGGTTAAGGTCAGCCTGGGTTATCAGCCATGAACTGGTAAGTGCCAGACAAGCAAGATAAACTGTCTTATTCTCCTTTCTACGCTGCCTAACAGCCAGTTTCTAATTGCATGCTGAGAAACAGGTAACCGAGTTTCCCTCAAGTTTGAGATAAACGTTGCATTCTGACACACTTCTTTTTCAGCTGTATAAATTCAGGCATATGAAGGGCATAAATCCCTGAAGAACAGTGACCCAAGTATCCAAACAAGGTGGAAAATAATATTGTCATTCTTTAAGGCTAATTTTGAGTTTGCTCACTGTGAGTATTTTTCTGGTATATAGTTGCAACCAGCACTGAAGCATATTATCTATTATTTAACAAAGCAGTTTTATGTTTTGATTTACTGAAGTGTTTTGGGAAAACAGTCTGAAACCTAAGAAAGTAATATTTAGCTATGATCTGTAAAATGTGCTATGTATCTGTCCCAGTAATTGATCAATGTTCTTACTTTCAGCATCAGGTATAGCATGATTGAGTAGTATGTTTGTATTGGTTATTCAATGCCTGAACTGTAACAGAGCTATTTCTGTACTTTGAATAAAAATAGATTAACACATCTCTTTTACCGTTTTGCATCTAGGGAGAATAAATCATAAAGCAAAACAACGCATGGTAGTCCATGATGCCACAATAAAATTTGCTCATAGGAACCAGTGCTATTAAAAACACCACATTCTGCTGGGATTGTGGTTAAGGTTTAATGATTAAGTTACCCTGAAGACTATCCAGTAATGATGATTTGTAAACTCCCAGCTTAATAATGTGCAATACTTTTGGATTGTTTCAAGAATTATTTTGGCTAAAACGTTCCTTGGTATTCTCATTGACTCTAAGCCATTGAAATATCATTAAAAAGAACAGGACAAAAAAGCATGTTAAAAAAAAATCATCAATTTGCTGACCTTGCAGAACAAGGAGTTTGCACTGAAGTTAAATTTAGAAAGATCTAAATATACTGAAGTTAACTTCAGGTATGCATGTCAACTTCCTCAATTTCCTTTTTCTTTCTCTCCCTCCCCACCACCCCCCCCGCTTCGGAAATAATTTATAAAATTTGATGTAAGAAATAAAAACAACCTATGAACAACCTTTTTTCCCTTTTAGGACTAGCTTTCACTTCGTAATAATGCATCCAGTCTAGAAAACATTCTGAATTCTGCTAATTTTAATCAGATTATTTAAGTAACTTGCATGAAATAGTTTAAAATTCAAAGAATTAAAATTAACATAGGGGGATACCATCACACCAAACAGTCAAGTGAAGTCTTAATGGGACAGCACTTTGTTTGATGAAAATAATTGTGACATTGGTACAACATCCAAAAATAGTAAACATGAACAAATGTGTCTTTGCAGTACTATGTCTTGTAGCCCCAAACCCACAAGCATGAATGTATATGCCTAATTTGAAACACTTGAATAGCACACTGAAGGCTGCAGAACTCTTCTTGTACCTAAAATTAATTACATATGTAATAG
>JAOXXN010000383.1:249198-262280 GCA_026770055.1 Myrmophylax atrothorax
AACTGTCCAAAAGTCACTGTGTATTTATAGTCTACATTGTCTTGTTACTCCCTGTGGTACTCATATGGACACCATTACCACAGTGACTGAGTCCCACAGAACATGCCTGAGGGAAAACACCATCTCATTCAACAGACAGGGAATTGATGCACCAGCAAAGTGAAATCCTCACAGTCCTATAAAACAGGTTCTGGAAGAAAAAAATTCACACTGCCCAAATCCAGGCTGCCATCCTAGATGCTAGAAAACCCTTCCTCTGCTTAGCTGTGCCCTCAGACAATAATACCACTATACCTAAAATTGTCATTAAACAACTGACCTGCTAGTGCTCTAGCATTAAAAGACTAGGGTGTCTGACAAGTAAAATTAGCATAAAAGGTGATCGTGTCAGCTTTGCTATGGCTGCTAGTATCCTCTCAAGTTTCACTTTTGAATATGCAGATTGAGTGCCCAAGATGGGTCTAAAAAGAAACAGTGAGTTACAGTGGCTAGTACAGAATTGTCACCACAAATAGTGGTACTTGTGCATTCTCATGTGAAAGAACAACCCGATCTTTACTAATAGTTTAAAAGCACTCCCCAGCTGTTGGCTCATCATGGCAGCAGAACTGCATGCTTATGCTCAGGAAAGAAGTCAGAAATTCTGCTGAGTCTGTAAAATCTTTTATTTCAGCTGTAAAATAACTTACTTACATAGTAGTCTTTTGGTTAATCACTGGAAGATAGACCAAATAAACATGGAAGTGCTTTGTGGTTTTTTGATTGGTTTTCCCTTTTTTCTTTTTTTAAGAAAACAGTATTGCAGTTATGAGGACATACAAATACTTCTGAATTTAGCTCTGATATTTTATACACTGTTTAGCCTTAGAAATCAGCAATAAGATGTGATCATCGGCTGAGTAAAGATTAATATAGCACCTAATGGCCTGAGCATCTCTAGTAATCTGGTGCACCTGGAAGTCTCATGAGGCCAGCAGTCTCAGTCTGTATGTATTCTGTATACAGTAACTATTTGATATTCTGACAGTACTTCAGAATCACATTAACAGAATAGAATTATTTGGACTTCATAAAACTCATACAGATCATTACATAATACAATTAATATCCAGCTGACAGATGCTGAGGTATACTCCTCTAGTCTGAGAAAAGCTCTAGAATAGCATATAATGCACCTTCATGTACAATGTCATTTCAGGATTTGTGAACTGCAACCTCACATGTACAGTATTTAACTCCCAAGAGGGACTTTGAAAACTGCTTAAGTCTGCTTATAATGTTCTTGATAAAAGATGTGGTAGATCTTTACACATTCTTCCCGGGGTGGTCCAGAAGAAAAGATAAGGAAATCTTTTGAAATGTTCTATTCAAATGGTACCTTTGTTTCTAATGAGTCCAGAAAAAAAGTCAGAGTGGAACAGAGAAAAAGAGGTGGATGTTAATTAACAGCAAGAATTCTGTATATAAAGCAGTTTTTAGTAGGTCATCAAGTCAGTGGAGTTATGCTACAATACATGAGCAAAGGGTATAGTGTCATATATTCACTTACATCTGAAATACTGTTAAAATGCTTTATTAAAAATAAATATATTAATATATGTGGATATCATTTCATTTCATATTTTTGAAATCAGAATTTCCAAATTATAGTGAAAGAAAAGGAAAAGGCAGCAGCATGTTTTTATAACTTATTAACTGTTTCAAGATCTTGGATAAATACTAGTCAAGACTGAATATCGGCACAACATTTTAACCAGTTATTGTTCTTCATTACTTCAAGCATAATAATGTGGTCAGGAAAGCAGGTTTGGATTCACACCTACATATTCTACAGGCACATTAACTACACAAGAAACTGGCTGAAGAGGCTTCAAGGACTTTCCTAAAGGACCACCCAAGCTCTCCTGAAGATGAGTGGGAACATGCATGTAATGGCTACTTTTGAACTATTTGTTCTCATACAGGTTTATTAAACAATCTTCAGTAGACTGAGAGATTTATCACACCCTGAAGATGTACTTCCTGTCTCAACCAATCTATAATCAACCCTTTATTCATTTGCAGCATCCTACTGTCCCCATATTCAAATACCTTTTCATGCTCCTAACTCCTATTCTAGATTTCAGAGCTTTGCTAGGCATGGTATGTCTCAGTTCAAGAAACAAATTCAAATTACAGAATGAGGTCACTAGAAATTACGAAAGACTGTCACAGAGGTATTTTCAATCTAGTTTCACATATTTAGATGAATACACTTGCAAGTGTAAAGATAAAACAAAAAGAATTTTCCTCATATATTGTGTTTTATAAAGTAAAATCAAACTTTCAGACAATGCAATAGGAAAGATGGGATGGAATTGCTGTTCAAAGTAGTTTTAACCTATATTACAGACTAGAAACACAGAAAGGCTAGCATTTTTTAGTAAGAGAGATAAAAGAGAATGAGACTAATTCAATAGCTAAGGAACTATGGCATTCCAGTGAAACATGACTCAATTACAGTCCTTCATTTGATGAATATTTCATTATCTATACAAAAATGTGAGGCCTCACACATTGGAACCTGAGAGTAGCTTTCTCCCAGAATATTCTACAGCCAACTGAGAAAGGACCTTTCCAGAAAGATAGAATTTTTCCATTAAATGCTCTAAATTAAGGGTAGGAAGTATTTCCTAACAGGTTTCTCAATTCTTGAATTTCTGCTACACAAATTAAACCACCATGTATAAAGAATTTATAGACTTATCTGGGAATGTGATTTCAGTATACATCAGGACATAGCAAAGAAAAATCTAATTTTCCCTTTTTCATGTTGCCCTAAGTCCTTCCTATCTATCTGAATACATCCTGGCACAAATTTTAGGTTTTGCAGTACCTTAGTCAAGTTGACAAGTTTCATCCATGTTTTACCCTTGGAGAACTGCATAACAAAAAAGAAAATGTTTGCAGTTTCATTTAAAATTTACGTTTAGAGGTTCTGAGTCTCTTTTCTTATATTATATACATTGGACTGTTGTGCAGCTTCTGTGCTTCACTTGCAGACTTTTTTACCTTGCATTTGTTTCCTCAAATAAAATTCAAATACCTTTTTGGGGATGATGCTTAGTGAATTGTACATTAAGGATGGACAATATATTTTTTAAATCCTCCCATTATTTTTTAAGTTTTGGAATTAATATTGAAGGATTCTCTTCCCTGGTCTTCTTAGAAATTGTAACCTATGGGTTTCATGTGGTGCTGGATATCATTACATTCAGGAAACTGGTTCAAAATTTGAAGCATGATTTGGAACTGATTGTGCCATATGTTGACTTTTTCATTAGAAAATCCTGTATTTTAGGTATCTAGTTTAGATCATGATATATTCAAAACATGAACAGTGAATATATAGTGGGTATTTATTTAACTATTTTGCATCCAAGAATACAATTTAGACCAACATATGAAAATGCTGATATTTCTTTTCTTTCCACAAGTATCAGCAGTGGAACCTCACAAAACTATATGCCTTAGACTTCTTGTGATTTCTAAGATGCCATTTTGATATTGTATTTTGAATTTATAGCTATCAAACACGGAAACTATTTTTTTAGGATGATGTTTGATTCACAAAGCAATCTTTTGATCCATTAGTGGAATAGATTCTTCTTTCTGGTTGCATCTAGAAAACAGTAGAGCAAAAGAAGCGAACAAATACTTTCTTCCTGACAGTTCTCAAAATTACTTTGTATCAGAAATCTGTAGGAGTGTCATTCAGTGCCCTGTTGGAGTAGTCAAAGTAGTGATGGTCTCATGACAGGTTTGCCTGTATTCATATACATAAAAATGTGGTAGAACAGGGTGCTGCTCTTTGACAGTACTGACTTTTAGTGACTTGAATAAGGAAAGAAAGCAGCTCCAGAAAATCACCACTTGCCCACATATATGTCTAGTACTGATCTTCAGAACAGACCACAATGTCTTTTTTTCTCATGTCTCTTTGCTGCATCAGACATTGCTTCATATTGTTTTTAGTGACAAAAGTTAAATAAAAAACACACTCTGCCCCCAATGGAGAAATCCTTGTGCTCTTAATTTTGTATTTTACTACATGAGTAGAAGCAGAGGGAAAAAGAATTCTAATAGCATTGAAAATGCTATGAAAAAATAGCACTTTATCTACTGCTTGATTTGTAGCTTTCATAAAGATTTGCATTACGCCTATGACCGCTATATCATACCCCAATACAATTTTTAAAAACATGACATTCCAGAAAAGATAGTAAGGATGCTTTCTGGATAGCTATTCCACAGATCACCACAAGTACTGGAACTTGTACTGAAGATAAATTCTCATTTTGCTTTGCCATTTACAAGTTTTGGAAAATCCACAAAAGTATTAGTCCAATTTTCAACTTGTATGCCAATATTTTAGGGTATGTAGAAGAGCATGCTTTTGTTTCTATCCTATGCACAATGTTTTTTACTGCAGCATCAACAATAAAACAGTAACACCAAACCCTACTGTCATCCCACTGAAGATATGCAGATTTCTACCTACCAAGCATATAGGTATAATTATGGGCAGTTCAGCTTTAACTAGATGGTTGCCAAGCATTTAATCATGTTTCCTTTTAAGAATAAACTGGAAAACTATTTTCCAATTAATATACATTTTAAATATAACTTCAAATTATTTCCACATTTTTAAATGTGTGTACCCAAGAATATGAATGAAATTTTGCTTTAGTTTTAAAAGACTATACCAGTCCAGAGGCTCTTACCAAAATTTATTGTGATATTTCTTGTCTCTAAATTTGCCTATGTGTGTTTTGGATAAAGTTGTACATTTTGTATGCCACTGCAAGGATGAATTCCCTGGCTCAGTATTTGAAATAAAAAACGTGTCATGTAGATGTTTAGTAAGTGTGCATATTCACACTTATTTCATATATTGCACTGGGATAATAAACTGGACTTTTAATAATTCTTCTGCTAGATCAGTTCCTTGTCTTCATCATATACATGTAAGCAAGAAAAGGAAAAATTGATGATTTCTCCAGGATTCTGGGGGCAAAACAGGTTCTCATCAAATACTGCTTCAATGATCAGTTCCTTATAGCATTAGAAGATATTTCAGCAGCCATTGTTACTAAGAACACTGCCCTACATCTGCAACAATTAAAGATTATTCATAACAAGACAAATTCTATACCCTTCAAAAGGAATATTTTTATGAAAAAACCAGCAAGATTAAGGTTTTAAGTTCAACTCCCTGTGTTATCCACTCTCTTCCATTTGTATACCATGTTACCAAATAATACTTAATCACATTCTTCCTAAAAGCCTTTCTCCTGTTTTGCTGCTTCTTCCACTGCTCATACTCAGTATAGGCAGAAACACATTTAGGACACAGATGGACAGAGATGAAGCAGGCCTGAGGATAAGTCTGGAGAACATACTGTCTCCTGCTGGTTTCACAGAATATTCTTGGACTGTACTAACTTTTTTCTAGTGATTGCCCAGGCATTCCCATGGGTATGGCAATCAGAGGGGAGCTCTTGGCAGCACAAGTCTGAGGCTAAATGCCAGGCTGAAGGGGATGCGTGGGCCAGCATCACAGGGTGGTCACAGAACCTCAGTGTCCTGTTACTTCTGTACAATGCCCTCCACACCCCACCTTCAGGGACAGCTTTTTCCCCAGCTCCGCTTAACTGATATAAACCAATCTCCACTGAGAAGTCCATACTGAGTTTTCAAATGAGAAGTGCTGCAGTCTAGCTTGTTAGACGGGTGAATGTGTTCTGGAACATTGTAACTGTTAACTATCCAATGATAACTAAGTTTTCCGGACTAAAATAATGCACCATTATTTCAAATATAAGGTCATATCAAAATATATTTGTCCGTAGGGGGAAGAATTTGTTAGAAATCACATAAATACAACATGCTACTGTGTTGCTATTTTTTTATATTACTAAGAGTAATGTTACACATGAACAATGTTCTGCACTATGTTTACTTGTGCAGATGTTTTATGAACAATTTCACAATCCTCCCTCCTTGTCCTTTGTACATACTTTGCTAACAGCTATTGATTGACTACTTAAAAGTAAATAGTGAAATTTAACTGAGCATGGGTTCCACAAGTGGCATGCATCCTGTATCTATAAAAGCAAACGTAAATAAAGTTTCTAATTCAGTTTACTTATCTGTACATCTTGTGATTATAGTATGAGAGATAAAAGATAGTAACATTTAAGATAAATTCCTGCACTGGTATTTGGTTAATAATTTTCATTGTAGATTTCACTGAACCAAGTGCATAGTTGAAGAGACAGGAGTTAAAGACCTGTTAGGTTTAATTCTAAGTTTCGTATCAGCTTTTTAACCTGGGAAAAGGAGGCAGAGGAGCTTTATGCCATCTGTTCAATTCCATCCCTAATCTGTGGGCTGCCTTATGGTTAACTAAAATGAAGGCAGAAGATACTGACTAACTTTTGTGGGCCAGCTGTACTGGCCAGGATGTCTGGAGCTCTCTTCACCCAAACTCTTGAGCCTTCCAATGTCAAGGAAGGTGGCAGAAGGCAGGGTTAAGTACATCCACCTCGCTGGAGCAGGAGACTGCTAAATCACCTGTTTAAGGGATTACAGATGGGGCCTAGGCTACTCACATCACTGGTATGATTACTGAATCTATATTGTGCCAGACTGTATTCCATAGAGCATTAGAATAATACTGAGGTAATTTATCCAGAACTGGTTCTAAGTCAGATAATGCACTTGTTGAATTTGCTCAGACATATTTCTGCAATCTGAATGTATTTGTTGTTCAAAAAAAAAAAAAAAAAAAGGATGCCAGGTGGAGTTCTGTTTGCTTGTGTTTCACAGTAATAGTCCTATACTTGAAATGACTTGAAGATTCTTCTTCTCTATGCTTCTCTCTATTTCTTTCCAAATTTATTCTCTCTTATAAAAGGAAGAAGCAATGTAACTACATGAAAAAATTCTATGACTAGCATGTTAGCTTTCCTGGCTGAATAACAGGTGCCATTTGCGTACTTTGAAATACTTTCAAGATGTAAGGAAGTTTAAAGGCTAGGTTTCGATTTGATTTTTAGTGGATTAAATAAATGACATATCTTGAAAAGGTCTCTTTGCACTTTAGAACTAGTGGGAGAAAAATGTGATATTATAATAGGGCTGATGGCAAAACACAATTTTAAAATCTGCATTTTTAAAATATTCTAAAATCAAATATTAATTCCCATGATCAAGATCTGCATATATAGTTTTAACTCTCTGTATTCAGTGAGAATTTTATCTCTAAACAGGCCCTTAATTTACCATAGATACATTGAAAAGAAGAAACAAATTTTTATTACCTGTATTAACTGTTAACTTTGATATTTTAATTGCAAATCCACTTTATGTCTCTTTAACACTTCCTGAGCTGAACAAGTACCTAGGAATTCCACTGCTTTTTTGAAAGCCTTAGAATAACAAGCTTTATTTTCAATGTCATCATTAAATCGATCTCATACTTTACATAAAACTGTGTGGACATTAAATTGTGCAAGAGTGCTCTCAGTCTTGCCTGCTTCTTTATCATTATGAGACTGTACCTGACAGATCCAATATACAGCTGAGGCCCATAAGTTTTGTTTTGTCACACTAATGCTAGATGACTTTACAAAAATTATGTACTTAAATTTTTTAAAAAAACCAATTATACACATAATTTTATATATATAAATAATTCTACTGTTGTATGGTATGATACAGCTGAGGTTTTTTTGAGGTATTCATGAGCTGTATGACCGGACTGCACTTGTAAGAAAAGGACACTGTATTTCAGTCTTTACCATTTCAAGCTCCATTTCAATATTTTATGCATATGTGTATTCTTTTTCAGAGGTACTGATCATGAACAAATACCATTAAAAGAGTAAGGTGAGTGTTTCGTGAATTTGAAGACTACTTGTTATATATCAGTAAAATAACCATGAACAGTTACAAAATGTGACAACTTAACTATTCCATGAGGACTGCAGTGAGCAAGTATGTCTCAGATCAGTCTTTTTCATTTTATTTGGCCGTGAGGTAGTTCAGGATATTTCAAACATTTCTGTAAGTGCATTTACTGCCTATTTTGAAGGGCTTACTTTTCAAAACATTACCCTACAAAATTTTTAAAATTCATGTTTGAACCTATTAATACATTGTTGAGAAGTTAGTTTAATGCACATAGGGAACAAAAAGAGAAAAACAAATGTACTTTATATAACTTAAACTTTTCAAAATACAGCTAGGCAAAGCTAAATGAAAGAAAATATGTGCCTTCAGTATCCATTAAGATGAAATATCTCAAATTTATGTGAGTTTCCTGTCTGATTATAACAGCACATACAAAATTAAATACATAAATATTAATTTTATGTATCTCATAAGATGAAGACAATGAAAAAATAATGTTTACATTTATGTTTGACTCATTAGTGTTTTATTATATGAAACACTAGGAGGCATCAGTTGGGTAAAAAAAGGAGTTCTTTTGAAAAATGGTAAGAAATTAACATTTAAGTTATCAGCTTGCAAGTTTCATACTTCCAAATGTTAAAGGCTGTACATTATAACTAAATTATGTAAATAGGTAAAACTCTCTCTACTCTTGCTGATAAATGACATATTTAATAATATAGGGACAACATTTAATTTATTTCATTTTCAAATCAGACTACTATGTTCATATATGCAACACAAAGGATAGTTTTACAGCACATTACATTTTCTAAAATAACAGAATAATAGCTTGTTCTTCAATATTGTAATTTTTGATAAAACTGCTTGTAATCTCTTAATAGGGTAGGTGGAGTGAATTTAGTATAGTCACAGGCACTTTTTAGTGCATAAGCATTTTTGAAGTCCTAGGCACTTTTAAGAACTTTTAATAGCTGTTTACAGGATATCATCTAGACAAAATACTTTTTTTAAAAGAATCCCTGAATACTAACTACTACATTGTAATTATATTTCCTGAAAGCAGTGTGTTAAGCAGTGTTTATAAAATTTGTATAACAATGCTACAAGTGGCTCTACCTTTCACTAAAATGTCATGCAAAATCAGTAATGTCAAAATTGAATTTTCCTCACTTCAAATTGCATTTAACAATGACTAAGCTACAGAGTTATAGTTGTCTCATAAAATAATCAATTAAAATTGAAGTGTGCCTTGCCATGCTGCTGCAGTCAGCTTTTATCTCTGCCCAATCAAAATGACATGTGAACTGGCTAATCCTTCTTTTGTAAGGCACATAAGACTTTGTTGTCACTGTTGGTTTTGTGAATCGCCTCTATAAGCTGGTCTGATTTCCTAAAGATGACAGATCCCAGTGAATAGACAAGCTCTCCTGCACTGCAGTCAATGAGACAGTGACATTAAAGTGGAGAACTGAAGACACTAGATTTTAATCACCTGTCCAAATGCAACATTGACCATCAGTTCTGAAAAAATGACCTTAAAGATGGTCAGAAGACCCAAATAATTACTTTTAAAAATAGAAAATTAAGAAATTAAATTTTTAACTTGCACCATCAGTTGTGTTTGTTCACCAGAGTTCTTCTAAGCCCGTTTTGTTTCTGAAATGGGATACAAAATTGTATTTTCATCCTTTTCAAATATCAAAATTCTAATCCTACTCCTAAGTCCAAAGTTTTCTAGATGCTCAGAATTATGTATAGATTTTTTTTTGTATTTTATACCTAAGTCACTATATAGCCTAATGAGGGTGTAGCAAAATCTCCCTGCTGATATCGTATAGCAAAATTAAAAAACTTAAAATACAACACAAATATAACTGTTTTGGTTATTCTCCAAAATGCTGATGCAAGGATTATAAAATCCTTGAAAATATGTAGCACCTCATGTCAGTTCATCTTCATCATCAGTGTTTTCAAAAGAAGACCAGTATAACTTACTTGATTTTTGGATAAAATATCATGCAATGTCAAACAGGAAAAAATTAACCATATGTATCAAAACCCAAATGCTTTTTCTTTCAAGCACCTAATAGCAATTAATGACTTCTTGCTCAATGAGATGCATGAATATCTTTAGTTGTCTCCGGAGATGAACTAAACTATTCTGGTGAACAATAAATTAACCTGTTACAGAGAAGTAAAATTAAAAAGAAACGAAGTTGGCAAAAGTATTCCATTCACAACTTCTGCTTAGTACATAAGTTTCTATGTAATGATATTTTTCTACTAAATAGTAAGATATCAAAATATTTCACAGGCAAACTTTTGGGAAAAACTTCAGAAAGCTTTATTTCTCTTTGTCTATGACATTTTAGGTGTTTTAAAAAACAGAACCATTTAAGAGAGGTACCTCTGGATTTGAATATACATGTTGCAGGTAGATGAAATGCTCAAAAAAAAATCTGATCCCATATTGGAAGAAAATTTACAGGAAGAAAGTATTTGTATGAATTTTCTTACGACGCTCCTAAACTAACAACCCAGGAACATAACTCTAAAAGACTTATCTCACACGCTATTCATCATTTAGTACAAAATTCTATAAGGCTCTTAAACTTAAGTTTCCTTTTTCTTGGTCAAGTAATCTTAAGAGGATACAGGCAGTATTTGATCCTTGCATTCCTTTATAGAACATAGAAAGTGACACTCTTTACATATCTGTCCTATGAGAGCTTTGGGACAGACAAGAGGTTTAGGTCTCCTCGGGGCCTGATCCTGTAAATGATTATCCCTGTGACTTGTTCATTTTCACACAAGTAGTCTCAGTGTTGCCAGTGGGACTAGTTGTGTAGGAATTGCTTGCATGAAAGAAGGTTTCCTTGTTCAGGTCCCAGAATTATCTCCTCATGATAGCTATGTAGGGAATATTTGTAAAAATATATATGAAACCCTATTTTTTTAAATAAAAGTACGTATACGACAAGGAACATAGACACCATGAATTAAGGGCCATTGTCTTAAATTCTTTTTCAGAGAATTTTTCTATTACTTCCAAAGGAACTTAACCATGAAGAGAGACTTCAGTGTTAGACTCAGTATGAATTATGTACTCATTGATACGAAAAAATAATATAACGGGCATTTTAAGAAAAATGATAAAGTAAGAAAGTTTTTCAGGTTTTCTTTTTTTTTTTTTTTTTTTTGAAAGGTAGCTGAAATCAGGTAACAAAAATAGTTTACAAAATAACAAATCTCCAAAGTAGTAGCCATATGCCTCATCGTTTGAACTGGAAATCAGTATGTATGTAATACAGAGGTTAGTACTGGTTCACAGGTGGTAATATTTCCGTTCCCTGCCAAGCCTCTAGGGATTAGTTATTATATTCCATATAAACATCTTTACTCTTCACCCATAATAACCATGAAAGTGCCAATGAAAGAAATCTAGTCACAGTTCCATTTAATATAGTTTGGTTACCATTCATTTTGCAAAGTAAAATATGAAACCAGAACATTTGCCATTAATTTGATTGTCACATATGTGCTAGGAAAATTCTGTGTCAAGGCAATTCTTTTCTGATCACTAGTAAAATACTGGTGAAGTGCCTTTCTCTGCTTAATTCTTTTATATCTTTAGTCTTTAATTGTGTATTACAGTATTTATTTAATTTAAGAAGGAAGGTATTTGGTAATAATAACCATTATATACAATAAAGAAAATAAAACTTTTGCACAAAACACAATGGCTAGGTACCCCCAATGATCCATTAAGTTTTGTTTTGCAATGTGCTGCTTTGCCTTCTTTTCTCTGGCTGTTATTGTTTGTTTGGTGAGGTTTGGGTTTGGTTGTTTTTTGTTTTGGTTTTTTTTTGGGGGGGGGGGGGGAGCTCTTCTGAGAAAGGAAATTATTAGTTTGTCTTTATACTTGTTTTTCAGGCTGACAGAAGGACACACTAAGTTTTATGGGAAACACAAAGTATTACAGTTACATAATGCACCAATAGTCTTACAAGTCTCTCATTTACACTAAACTTTATCTTAGCCTGTAAGTAACTGTACTGTATGTACATCAGCCAGTTCTGTAAGGCTGATTAGCTTTGTGACAAAAAATGTAGATTACTCAAAGTACTGTGTAAAGAAGAATACTATTCCAAGAGAGGTTTGCAGCCCATGACTTAAAAATTCCCACACCAATGCAAGGAGGCTTTCCATCTCAAATATAAGTATTCAGATGAAAGACACACTAAGGTAAACACTTGCAAGCATGCACTACCTAAACTCAAGAACTGAAGAGCCTGTGATAAAACAAAGTTTAAGAGCATTTCACTCAAACCGGATTGTTTCCTTAGTCTGATAAATCAGAGTGCAAGCACTGCAAGGTCATAGCTTTTAGTGAACTATTTAAATCTAGTAAGCTTACAACACTTCACAAGATCAAGCACACAAATTATGAAAACTAACTTCATCAAAGTTCAAGCACTTATGACTGATAAAGACAAGTCAGCAATAATTTACAGGACAGTGATTTAACTATGTTACTTGTCTAACAAGTTACTTTTAAGCAACAGCAAAATCATACACTTAAAAAGTCTGCAAGCAATCTCAATCCCAGTCCACAATAAATGAGTGATACATTTTTCAAACCCAATAGGAAATGTACCTAGGGCTTTTGTACCATGCCTACTGTATTTTATTCCAATGTTGAATTTCACATGTACTTACATTATAAACATCTAGCTGTTTGGATGATCAGACTAGTCCTGCAGATATTTTCCTTTCATAGGAAAAAGAAAAAATCCCTTTACTTCTTCCAGCCTTAAATATTCACCACCTGGTTCAACATGCAGCCGCTTCGAATCACACACACAACCTTCAAAGTCAATCCAATAAGCAGCCAGAAGATGCCTGGTGTATGTGTGTGTGTGTGTGTGTGTGTGCGCGTGTGCGCGTGTGTGTAGCGTGGAGGAGGAGAAAGTGGCTGAGCTGCTGGTCGGATTAAAAGTAACCGGACTCGTCCTGAGATCGTCCAGGAAGGAAGTGACAGCAGGCGAATGGGAAAAGGCGAACAGCTCACAGCCTTTGTAACATCGCGGAGGGGGGGGGGGGGGGGGGGGGGCGCGAAA